>VOQK01011460.1:5024-18408 GCA_015052645.1 Benitochromis conjunctus | reverse complement strand
ACCATGACCACAGACACTGGAAAACAATGGTAAATGTAATACAGTCCATTAACTCCTTTTCTAAAGTTATGATTATGTAATAAATCACACCAGCATAAATTCGGCTACATATAATGAAATTATTTCTGCATATTTTAAATGTAAGCAATGCATTTGCTAAAATGCCGGGCCTCTTCCATCCTTTATTATTTCCTTGCCTGTGTCTTAGAAATAAAAGTAGTCATTTCTATGTTTTTGACGTTGTCAACAAATCCCATCCAAAGACAAATCAGCAGTGATCCAACTAGAAGTATAGTCCCTGATTCTGCTGCTCTTAAAGCGCTCCATTGTTGTCAGAATTTATTACTAACACATCAGTGAGCCTCGCTGTTGCACTGGGTGACATATTCCTTCATTACCATGAGCACACTCTGCAGTTTATTTTGAGTCAGACTCGCATACACCATTCTCCAAGTCGAAATACTCATTATAGCACCAAATGTGTATTAATGCAACGGTGAAAATAGTGCCAATCACTAGCAATGTACTCCTGCTTGAATTATGCTTACTAAAACCTGCAATAAACAGTGGTTTTACATAATTACTATGCTTTAAAAAAAAAAATGAAAGTAGATGTTTGTCGCTCATTTTTTTATAGGTCTTTAGTAGAAGTGCGTGGGAAATTGTGAGCTTCGCAGCGGGGAAGTACGAGAGCACTTGGTCAGACTGAGCATGGTGGCTTTTGATCTTTTGACAGAAGTTTAAAAGGAAACTGAATTTTTTTTTTTATAGCTAAAAGTGACCATATGTGACACAGAATATGAAAATATTTAGGTTTTCACATGCTTATATCCAATAAACAGATGTCATTAATCTGTCTTTGTTTTGTTTTTTTATACAATTTTTACTTTGAAGATGTCAATCTGGGAACTGACCTGCTTTCCGAGCAGCCATCTAGTGGCCATTTGAGGAACTGCAGTGTTTCTGATTTATCACCGACGGCTGTTTGCGAGCATCTGAGAGATCTTAAATGACTTTTTTTTTTTTTAAAAAGGGTGATTTTGAAAAAGCACTCCATCATCCTCCAACGTTTTGTCACAAAACACAAGCAGATGGACAAACTTAGTGATGACAGGCTGACTGACAAAGCTTAGTCAAAGGCCCTCCCCAGATTTCACTGTGTGGGATGAAATTAGGAAATATGAGTGGAACAACTTGACATGGAAATTCATAAATCAGTTTAAAAGCTCTGAAAAATACCCCCCCCCCCCAATCCTCTGAGTGATATCTGGGCCAAACAGAAGCTGCAGCTGATGTAAGATGAATCATTAATGATCACAGTGTGGACTCGTGAAAAATTGCAGAATACAGCAACAAAAACAAAAATCAAAACCGAGCAAACAAGAAATATAAACAAGCTCAATGTACTTTTGTCTTCTTGCTTACTTTTTCTCCACAGTTCCCCATGATCAACGAGTTTGGTGAGGACACTAACTCCTACTGCTCGTTTGAGAGCAAGGAGACGGCGATGCTGCACTCAGAAAACGGCAGCCTGCAGCAGAGAGTCAACGCCCTGACCCACGAGGTAAGACAACCGATGAGGACGACAAAGAGGGGAAGGATTGGGATTGGGGAAAAATATGGGGGAAAATCCATTTTATAATACGTTCATTTATTTTCTTTAATAACCAGATGACGTAAAAACTTTATCACACTCTCAAATTCTGCAGAAATCCCCCCTTCCTGTGAATTAATTCAATTAAAAATAAATTGAGGCCAACCCTGGTGGACATATACTGAGAGATGTCCAGAACTAATTAAGCACTAAAGCTGCTGCACGAGCAAAATTACTCATACTGGGTGTTTTTAAGAAGCCGTCCAAGGAGCAGTGTGACACGGGATTTTCATGCTGGCGCTCTATAATTGGGTCTAAACCTGGCTGCAATTGTGCTGATCGTGTACACCTTCAGAAAACAAATGCTACAGAAGGTGCGCCTTTTTACAAACACACACACACACATCGCACAATTTTAAAGTAGTTGGTATTTATCAACACGCTGCACACAAGCACTAATTGCAGACTTTATGTGCTCCTACCGTCTAAAAGCTTGTGGAGTGAGAGAGACGAATGGCCGTGCCCGAAATGTGCTCGGACTGCTTGTTTCTCCTCACTTGTAACTCTCCTGTTTCTAAGTCTGTGAGAACAAGAGCGTGGGGAAATACAAGTGAGACACGACTGACACAGGAAGGCCGTGGTAAAACTGGTAGCAGCAGCGGTAAAAAGAACTACACAGCAGAACAAAGGGAAGGAAATGGTTTATGGGAGCAGCATAAACGATTAGCGTGGGACATAGAAGGTCTTGGGGGGCTGATACCATGCAGTCGGAGTGATTAAAAGGGTCATGGCTCCACGAACGGGCTCTGTTGGTACAAGACCCTGACCACAACCACCTATGCACGCTGACAGGCACAAACCTTATATTTCGTCACACAATCATGTGAACACTGGCTCTGGGAACATTATGCTTTCTTTTTTTTTTAATTCTGCCCCCGTTATGCGGATAATCATCTTTTTGAACTTTTTTTAACAGTGTACCCACATACGCATACTCTGAGACACATCAGGGTTTTTTTTTGTTTTGTTTTCTTTTTATTTCACCTTTGCTTTGACGGTGAGGAATTTTTTGTCCTTTACCTCTGAAACCAAATAAACATAACTGTACTTTCATCACAAGATCTGCCATTTCTGTGTCGGTGTTTTTCCTCATTTTTTATTTCTGATTTAGTCTATTTCAAGTTAAAATTTCACCCCTGCCTAAACATAAATAAGTGGTTTAAGTGTCTAACCCAAATGAAAGATTACATCTGAAAATATAAACTTTTGGTTTCATGTGGGACACAAACCCTAGTCTGTGCGTTAAAGCCTTGTGTTTGAGCCTTTGATAAACCTAAAGCATGTGTTTAAGTGGACACTTTCTTACACTATAACAAGAGTATTAATATGTTTTACACACAACAAATCATAATGCTCGTCTCTATCATTATTTGGGCTTCTCTACCTTACAGTTGCTAACCTGCATTAGTGGATGGCACAGTTAGCTGTGTTCACGGCCCGTGCAGTGATTTCCATGACAGAAGCACGCCTGTGTTTAATGCAGTGCTGCGTGAGGGCCCGAAGATCACAGGGATCCAATATTGATTTTCAGCCTTGGCTCTTGTGCACAGATATTTCTCCAGAAAGTCGTTTTATGTATTGTGTTATGTACTGTAGATGATGAGATATTCAAAGTGTTTCCAATTTTATATCAATGAACATTAATCTGAAATTGTTACAGCAGATTGGTGACCCTCTGCCCATGTTCACCTCTGTCTAAGATGCTCTTTTTATACCCAATCATCTTACTGACCTGTTGCCAATTAACCTAATTAGTTAAAAAAAAATGTTCTTTTTAGTACCGCTAACTTTTTCAGTCCATATCCCATCAAAAGGCCTAATATTTTTCTTGTGGTACATGTTCTCAGTTTAAACATTTGATATGTTTTCCATATTCTATTGTGAATAAAATATGGGTGAGATTTGCAGCTCATTGCATTAGGTTTTTAGTGATGTTTTACACAGCATCCCTAATCTTTGGAATTAGGTTGGTTTTTAGATGATAGAGTTCGTGAGGCCATCTGTCCTCCAAATCGAGTCATGCAACAGGACTAGGATCCCAAGCACAGCAGAAAGACTGAAAAAGGAAAGGAGGTGTTGCAATGGCCCAGTCAAAGTTCAGACCTCAACCTCACCGAAATGCTGTGGCGGGACTTTAAGAGAGCTGCAAAATAAAAAGCCTTCAAACCTGAAGGAACTGAAGCAAAACTGTGAAGGAGAGGGGGCCGAAACTCTTCCTCAGTGATGTGAGAGACCAACAACGTCAAACAGAAAAACATTTCTTCTTAAGTTATAGCAGCTGAAGGTGCTTCTACAAGCCATCAAATCATAGGATGTCGTTTTTTTTCCACCAGACTGCAGAGACACCTTATATTTGTGAGTAGTTTGATTTTAGGATGCTGTCCCTTTAAACTGTAACTGTACTGCTCTCCAGATAACCAGAGCTTTCAGCGTTTTCTCTCGTGATAGCACTGCCTTCAGCTACTGAACAAACCAAACTAACCACAGAAGGCTTCTGCTCTGTAAAGCTACAGCACACCTAAAAAAAAACCTAACATATATGATCTTCCTCTGGCCTGTAGTGCTCTCTCTCTTTTAAATATCATGGAACTGCGCGGCACCACAGAAAGCTCGTTTATTAAACTGCTGACAACGACGTTTGTGAGTTTGTGGATTTTTTTTTTCAGTAACACGGTGATTTCTGCAAAGACACCTTACTGATTTAGTTTTCGATGTATTTTTTCATTTTTTTACTGTACAATAATGCCATTTGTTCCCGTTCAAGGACTCCACATTCATAACAAACAAAAAAATCTTGCACCTTTTCATCGAGACTCTCAGAGTATTGTATTCTTCCCTTAGCACTAAGTACTACTAATAACTGCTGATTCTTTTATAGCTGATGCTGTTAATCGCAGGTTGTATTACGAAGGGATACCAACTCTGGAAAACAAACAATCCCACCCACAGTATCTGCAGTGAAGTGCAAATGTAAAAGGTGCTAATGAATATATCTCCTTATTTTAGGAAACCGTGCTTTTGTGTGCCTCTCAGGACAGAAATCCAGCTCTGGAGTAACTCTGCTCGCCTCCGTCACGATGCTGTTGACAAGCCGCACACGCCTTGGTGCCAGTTTTTTTTTTTTTTTTCCCAGGCATATGTTACCATAGACACACTGAATAGGCTTCAGTGCTCCACCACACAGCAGTGATATACATCTTTGTCCTCTGTTTCTCTCACTCCCTTGCCGCTGCTCCCACTCTCATTCTCTGTGTAGTCCAAAGTGACCATATTTTTCCATATTCTTCAATAAAAGACTCACTTCTGTGCCTTCATCTGCTTTGAAAATGTCCTCATTTCTCTCAATTTGCTGCATGTCACTGCCCTCAGATCTGTCTGTCTTTATGGCATCCAGTGGCATTCACCCCTCTTATTATGCCACACTGTAAGAAGATTAGATCAGCGACATGTCAAGAAATCCTTCTCTTTAACACACTTGAACATCATTGTTTTCGAGATGAGGCAGGCTCCGCTATGTAAACGCTGAGCATTCAGGATTTCTGTGCCCCAAATCTGCTTGGTTACACAACGGTTTCTTAAGCGACGCATTTGATGACTCTCAAAATGAAAGTTTTGCCCCCCTTTTGTTTGTTCTTCGTGAAGAAGTTTTAAAAGTTGTAATGAAGGGAAAAAAGTCAGCCTTTTCCATTTTTTACATTTCTTTCTCCTTTTCTGTATCTCGCTTCAGCTCCAGAAGAGAAAGGAGCGAGAGGAACAGCTGGAGGATGTGATCAAGGCTTACGAGAAGATTCACATGGAGAAGAACAACCTCCAGAGGGATCTCGACAAGATGGTCAGAGGCATTATTCAGTTCACTGCTCTGCGCGTTCATTATTTTGCAGGAGCTCTCTTTGTGAGACATATGGCTCATTAAGTTTCGCGGCTTCACATCCTCGTAATCGGGACCAAATTTAAAAAGTAAAACTCTTCATGGTTGACATCAGTAAGACAACAGACAGATCGCAAAATTGAGCAAAGTGTGTGGATGGTGGCGCACACTTGTGTGTGTAGTTTCATTGTTTTTATGACAGCTTTTATTTTGAAACTGTGGATATCTCAGATTCTGGAGTCAGGTGCTGATTTTGCTCTACTACATGATATACTGTACTTCTAACCTTTTAAAGAATGATGATCTGTGTCTGAAATGCAATGATTAGGACGGTAATCGGCATCATTCCCGACAAAAGATGATCCAACGGAACAGATGAGGTTGAGATTTAAACTAAAACGCAGAAGCAGAGTCATTGAAAAGCATTAAGATCTGCTGGTGGAGGCAACGGCTGGAAGGAGGGAAATCTGGGACCCCTTTGTCTGGTTGGGTGTGGCCAACATCTATCCCAGCCCAGTTCCATTTGAGGTCCTTGTTTATGAATGGGTATAAATTTTAACGAGTTAATAAAAACGCTAAATTGTTGTCTAACAATTCCCGGTGGTTTTGAGATTAGATTACACTTCAGTAAGTGCGATTCCTAATCGGCTTTTATCTGGATGCAACCACAGCCGTTCAGAGCTGATTGGACAATGCACCCTGGACTACAGATGACAAGCAGAAACCTACTGTTACTAAAAATGTTGTAACTTGCCTACAGAATCTGAATGGGAGTAGGAGAACAGACAGACTGACAATGGAAAAATGGGAAGATAGGATTCAGAATAAACAAGGAATAAAAAAAGGAAGCAGGTGAATCAGCGGGACAAAAAAAATGACAGGAAGTAAAAGAACGTCAGACTGATGACCAAAATAAAAACAAAAATGACCAACACTTGCAAGGAGATTTGGAAAAAGTTCAAACACAAGGAAATATAAAAGAGTAGATCTACAAAATAAAGGCAAGATCCAAAGATACTGCAAACATCCCAAACCTGACGTGAATATATGAGTGAAAACAATGTAGAACACATGTAGTTACACAAGTACTATTTTACTGTTTGCAATCGTTTTGAATGAAGGCTCCAGTAAAACTAATAGCCATTACCAAAAACAAAATGCAAAGTGCTCACTTTACTTTTAGTACGTCATTCTTATACTGGGTGATTTGTCCTTAATGCGTAAAAGTCATTTATTGAAAGTTCTCCTCTAGATCTAAACAAACATGCGTCAAACAAAATCATATTTGAAAAGATTCGATTCTGTGTTTTCCCAAAGAAAATAATCTCTTTTTTTTGAAGACAGCAAATCCAGATCAGCCCGAGGCTTCCAACTGAACAGATTGGCTGGCTGGTCTTCCCCTAAATGCCCTCTATGCTAATAAACCATCTCATATGATAGTGAAGTCCGTGATACAGAGAAACCTCAGCAGTTTTAGAGGTCTCAGTGATTAAGGGATAAAGTGTGCCAAAGATGTTGGAACTGCCACCTGCCAACAGCTGACACACTCTCAATGTCACCTGAAGCTGCGGCTCGCCGTTAATTCAGCTCCATCTACCTGTTGGGCCTCATTGACCTTTACCTTTCCATCCTTTAACTCACTAACATAATATACAGAACTGAAAGTAAAGTGAGGATTCAAAAGCATAACGCCATTAATAGTTTTTTTCATCAGTTAATTTCAAAGGTGTGTCCTGAATCTAGGGATGCTTTTTTTCAAGCATATTAAAGAACGTGTCAGAGTTCTTCTGTGGATTTTGAGGTTTTTGGTGTTGACTTGAGGCCTCTGTGCTGACACCATCCACTGCAGGAGTGGACCAGTGCACCATCCACTATCCCAGCTACCATAGATGGGGAGTCCATTGCTCTTTATATTTCTAAAGATGCCTCAATGGTAAACTCTGAACTGGACATCTAAACACGTACTGTATTATTTATCACCCCAACACGTTCTCACCCCAACGCGTAACATACCGACGATTTGTCACAGTCGTCTGTAGGTGTTGGAGAGCGGGTTGGAATGAATCTATACATGTGTTTTACATGTGACATGAATATTAACCGAACATAGCATTATGTACGTTAATGTGTTCACTTTCAGCACTATGTGATAGGGTTATGGTTAAGGCTGGAATGGACAGCTGGAGCCTCTGCTCGGAGCGTCTTACCGCCGCGAGCGGCTTTCTACTGGATTTAATTGACAACCCAGAGCGTTTCATTAGGACGTGGAAGGGTACATTTCGCGTTACTATGTGACACCTATGGGCGTGACAAATCGTCAGTATGTTACGCGTTGGGAATGACAATGCTCTGATCACCCATGTGCATTGCAAGGAAGTACGCAAAGCACTTTTAAAACCCTTAACTTCCCTTTTGTCCCCGTTTCTAACCAACTAGTTGATGTGAAAAGAAACAAAAACTAAAATCGTGGCACCAGCACAACAGAAGAATTATCTGCAAATATCACTGGGTAATGATACAAATGCAAACAAGTGATAACCAAGAGTACCAAAAAAGCAAATTATTTTTTTTATCTCAGCTCTAACAGGTACTCTGGAAGTGTCATTTAAATAATATCTTCTCAATCCATATTAGCTAAGTAACATTTTTTAATATAAGTAAATATTTGAATCCCGGTGACTTTAAAGAAAGATTTGAATATGCGTTTGATCACAGACCAGTTTGGTGGAGAAACACGTCGAGCGGATCCTGAGCCTGGAGTCAGCTCTGAGGCAGAGGGACAACTCCCTGCAGAAACTCAACATGCAGCTGCACAGCAAAGACATGCAGTATCTGCAGCTCCACGCTGGCCCAGACGCACACAGTAAGTGACCCAGCACTCTTACTCTCTACATCGTCACTATGCATCTGTATATCTGATTTTGAATAAACCATACAAGCACTGGTGTGCATCAAATCAATAATCTGATGTTTCAATAGAGAGAAATGAAAATATGGTGATCAGTTTCAACCACTCACACCACAAACCAAGGCTGAAATCACGATGCATTTATGCACTCTGACCTAGAGTTTATGGACCAAATTATGGCAATTACACAACCAGCCTGGTATGATTCAGCAAGCTTGTGGAAAATTGTGCTTATAAAGCAGTGAGTGCACTAATTTCTCTCCAAAAGTCCTCCGTGAATGGCTAAGTAGCTCTGCAAAGAACATGCCCCCATAGCTTTCTGAAGCTGGATTAGCATGCTTTGTGTCTGATCATTTCTGTAACTTCAGCATTCAAACTCACATCACGCTTTTTGTCTGGGTTGCTGTGCAGAGGTGAGAGGAGCTGGAGTTTCTGTGCTGACCCAACTTCATTGCTGACCCTCAGTTCATACAAATGTTGAAGCCTGTTGAGGCAAATCATAAAAAATGAAAGCAACTCTCTTAAATAGAAGCAATGTTGATTTGCCTTTTTACATATAGCATCTGTATTTGAATCATAATGTAGCTTATCGTCTAGAAAGGTGCTGAAATATTTATATCGCTCGAGTCACCATGAAGGAGAGGGAGGTCTACTTTTCATTGCCCCACCGCTGAGTGTAGCCATAAAGAACAACTGCTGATTTTAGCCACGATGTATTGCTGGAGTAATTGGGAGAGCAGTGTCACGACAGGACCGAACAGAGTAGAGCAAGAAGCAGTGACAACAGCCCTGGCCCTGATTACGTGAGACGCAGTAGGTACTGAGGTGGAAGTGAAACTCTAAACCATTGCAAGCCCAACCGTAGGTTAAAGCAACTTAAACAGAGTACCTGATGTAAAATTTGCCAGTAGGATGCTTAAAAAGGTATCAACTCAGCCATGAAATCAGCTGTTTACAGCAGATTAACTGGGAGTGTGGCCTGACTTCTTCCTGATACATCCATCCATCCATTCTCTTCCACTTAATCTTATCGGGGGGTTTGAGCCTATCCCAGCTACCATAGGTGTGGGGGCAGAGTACAGATCACCAGTCTGCCGCTTGGCTCTTCTTACCCATTTAAAGTGTAAAAGAGTATTTTGTGCATTTATTTACAAAAAACAAAAAAACTCTAAAATATTGCTCAGCATTTTCCTGTTCATGGAGTCTTTGATCAAATCCAACAATCTGTCTGACAAGCATTTTAATTGAGGTCAGGTTAGACCGCAGCCTGTCAGAAAGACTCAGCCTGGACATTTTGTTCCTACTCCCCACTCACAGGAAAAAGAGACGTGTAATCTATGCGTGTGCTGGTGACTGAAATTCATTCATTCTGGCTTCAGAAACATTGGGAGTAAAGCGACTTGCTCTGTAAATTTGGGGATTTATCTGTATTATTCAGCTGTTGCTTCCATCTGTACTGCTGAGTGATCTGCTTTGTGACTAGTGTGTATTACGAAATGCTGGAAAACCCTTGAGACAACAGGACTTATTACAATGCAAATGCATTTCTATAGACTCCGCAAACACGGCAGAGCACTCCGCTGTGCTTTTTAAAAAGTTTGTGAACAAACGCAGGATTTTAGATTTTAAATTCAAATTGTCTCGGCAACGCAGTACATTATGTGACTGCAGCATCGAATTCAGGATAGGACATGCAGTCTACTACTGCATGGAGGAGGATCTGTCGACTTAAACTGATCTAGAGTGAGTAGAAGCTAAACTCTGCCCTCTCCAACAACGTAGGCGGTTGAAAGATGGAAGAAATGTGTCACTGCCACCTCAACAGATGCCTCTGCTGATAGTATACCTTCGTGAGGAGGCGGTACTATTTTGCATAGGCTTCAAATTACCTTAACGAATATTTGAAAAAAAAAAATGGTGTAAACAATGTTTTTTTTCTCCCTAATTTATACGTGAGGAAGTGATGATTAATAGCTGCATGTGAATGAGGAAAAATGTGAACCTGTTAGTGCACATATGAGCGCTCTGTTGAGGAGGCAGGAGGAGCAGGGATAAAAGATGATACTGCTGTACTGTTACTGTGTCTTCTGGCTCAAGGACTGAGTCTGTGTGAGCGGCGCTGAATCACTAGCATGCCCACACAGATCACATCACCCAGGTACAAACTGAACGATGCTGCCCTTGGAAGAAGTCAGCTCTTTTGCTCTTTCATACTCATCGATTGTACAGCAGCCATGGACCACAGAACACTGCATTAGTCAGGCAAAAACCACTCAAAGCACTGGGTTTTAGCGCTTTTACCTCTTCTCTTTTCTCCCAGTGCTTGACTGCCCGGCGTTGACCCTTCAGAGCTCTCGTAGCCTTGACGCCCTGTCCGACCTTAAGCTGCAGCGCCTGGAGGCCGAGCTAGAAGGGGCGCGGCACGAAGCCCAAGGGGCGTGTCAGCGGGAGGAGGAGCTGAAGGCAGAGTGCGAAAGACTAAAGGACGAGATGAGACAGCTGCAGAACAGCCAGAGGGTCAGTGTTGGCTTGTTTTAATCTGCTAGGGAAGCATAAGGAGGCTTGTGCACTGTCAGAGAAGCAGCCAACAAAAATACATTCTGGTCATGCATTCCCTGAAACGTCCTTGAAGATTTGTGATAAGCATTAAGAGAAATTAAAACTCTATTCTCCGTCCATTAGAGAAGATTCCTGCTGAATAATTCATCAAACTCCCACATGACCTTTAAACATAGTCATTTTTTAAAATCATTTTATGTCACGATTTTTTCTTTAAATAATGCACGTCTACAGCTAATTAGAGTGTCCATAATTGATATTTATATAATGGCAGTGTATTAAATGCAATGTAAAAATAGTGTGCATGATTTACACACATAAAAATAAGTGATTGCAGTTTTCCTTACATTTAGAGATCCTAGTGTACTGTTCAGTAGCAACCAGGGGTGGAGTCAACGGGGTTTGGGTTGCTAGACATTAGGACTTAGTTACTCAGACAACTAAAGGTACAGCGGGTAAATACTATTTTCTAGCTGAAGTCATTTTAGCGAACCATCTCTTCACTAAGTAGTTGCTCCATGGCTGACATATCAGTGCAACCACCCATTAAAACTGTCCAATGACCTTTAAAAACAATTGCGGGAGAATAACCTGCATAACTGTTACCTCACGGTGTACTTGTACATGTCAGCTGTGTCTGCACAATCCAATGAAAACAACGAGTGACCAAAAAACAAAAAAATTAGGCATAACACAGTTGGCCACAAATGAAATCGGAAGGACATCGGCGTCTGTGCCATGCCAGCGTACATAATCTCTCATCCTAATCAAAGCTGTAACAACTGTCTGGCCTCACCACCGGACCAGAGCGCAATCAGGCCAAGTCACGGAGAGCTGGTGAACACAGTAAAGCATTCAGAAGCTTAGAAGTCAGATAATTCCCTCGGTTGTTATCGGTGTGAGCCAAGACCGCATCACAGTATGCTATTCATCTGTCAAAGAGTAAAGAAATTGAACTTCCTGTCTGTGTCATATCTGTGATGGAACAGCATGGATAAAAAGGAGGCTTCCTCCATATATGGAAGCCATGAAGAGTACCACACATAAACAACACACTGTATATAAAATATGGACTTAGATTCAGGGCAAGCCTAATCAGAAGTGTCTTAAAACTGCAATCTTGTAGGGTCTAGCTTACAATATAGAGACGACTGTTGTTGTGATTTGGCGTTGAATTGAATTCAATCTCTCTAATGGCCCACAGGGGGCGACTCCTGTGATTTTAAAAGAGAACTCTAGTTGTATAGAAAGAAGTCTATGGAAAAGCTACCTGACCCCTTGATTCAACCCCGTGCTAAACAATTTCTTGAGGAGTTTGTGGGCTCAGTAGATGATATTTATTTTGTAAACGATGGTTCCCATTAGTGTCCAGAGGTCGATAAAGCTCAGCTTGATGCTTAAGAAGACAGGAACTTTGCTAACTAATAGGTAACAGCACGGCAACGGTGTCCATATCTTACATGCTTTATAAGCCAAGAGAAACCCACATGTAGTGCTTGGATAAATAAATAATAATGGCACAAGTCTTTTGTTTTTCTGGGTACACATTCTCTTAGCAGTGTTAGCGTCAAACAGCCTTCAAATAGACTCAGATTTTTTATTTTTTTTTCACTATTCTACCAGCACCTGCATGCTAATCTAATTTCATGCTCTACTTCGGCAGGAAATGACTTCTCCGTGCAAGCAGTGTGATGTGGAGTGGATAAAGAAGGTGGGAGATGAGCAGTAAGTGACCACAGCAGATCTCTGGGAGGGGGGGGCTAAAGCTGATGATGTAAATCTGAGGAGAGATGGATGGAAAGGAGGAAACTTAGTCATATGGGGAGGGAAGGATACTGGATAAGAAACTCAGAGGAGGCAACGATGAATAAAAGAAGACTGATGCGAGCATTAGGAGAATGGTTTCACCAGAAGCTCCTGCTCATCTGTATGTTTACTCTCCCGCCGTGATGCGCTCAGGCCGACCTCCGGGGGCCTCATTAGGAAGTAGACGAGCTCTCCAGCACAGCATTAATACGAGGGTATTCGTGTTTGGACACGAACACTGCACGTTATGTATTTTCTGCTGTGTGTACATGAAACTTTAACTCCACTCTTTGTGTGTTTTACATTTAATCAAGGAGGTTTGGAATGACATTAGCCTGAGCAGCAGGGGGCAGTGTAAGCGCAGCGTAAGACTCCTCTCAGTCCGTTTCCTCCTGTCTGTTTATTTAATAGAGATGCAGATCAAATTTTTGCATTCGTTCTTTTATTTTTCCTCACATAAGCCACCATGATAAATGCAGCTGTGAGCGTTCATGGCCCTGCCTGTGTACAACCCATGAGAGAAATATGTTTACAACTGAGGGGGCAACAAAGCAGCTTTTTTTTTCTTTTTAATAACCCCCCCCCCCAC
>VOQK01011458.1:7477-31329 GCA_015052645.1 Benitochromis conjunctus | reverse complement strand
TCACCAGTTGCAACCACATTTCTGACATCTCTCTCTCCGCGTTCCAGTGACACTGATCTCTGCCGCCCGTGCCACGACCCGCTCCTCGAGTTCCCCTTAGCTCCGCTTTATGTTTGTCCCCCTTGTCCCCCTGAACTATGAAGTTTTGACTTCATAGTTCACAGTGCCAATCTGATTGTCAAAGTCCTTATTGGTAAATAAAGTTTTGTTTTTACGTCTGAACAAGTGCCTCTGTTCTGTGACTGCATTTGGGTCCATTCACCCGGTCTGGCCACACTTACTTCTTCCTGAGTTTCTCCATATCTCCTCCATCTAGCAGAGACTGAAGCAGGTGTCAGACATTAATAATGTCAGACATTGGACAATCAATTTTGAATTAATTAATTTGCATAGACTTTGCATTTCTTGTACTTTCATTTCTTGATGACTACAGAAGTGAACTTTATGGTTTTTCTGTCACAATCCATCATTTACTGGAAAAATGTTCTCCAGCCACAGTTTCCTTTTTAACAGAGCATAGTGGGAAACTGTTCATACAGATGTAATAAAAAGATCCTAAAATGTCCAGTTCACAATGACGTAGTGTTCCCTGAGCACAAACCTCTATGGACCATGACAAGGAATTCCACAGCACAACAGGTGACTGGTGGAGAACTCCTGAAATCCTTTAGTCGTAATTACTGTTCTATATTTGTATATACTGTACTTTTATACTATACTAGATTTTCTCTCTCTTTTTTCTTTTTTTGAAGGGTTTCCCAATGTGGTAAGCTGTATTGATGACTCGATATTAATTCTTCTTCATTTACTTAAGGACACTAATGTAACCAAAGAGCTTCCAGTGGCTGAAAGGCTTGATAAGAGCTGCTTATAGTAAAAAAGGTATTATTTTTTAACATATTTAAAATAAGTCCACTATATATTTTCAGGAAAGTTAAAACAATAACCACACAGTATCTCGTCTAGACCCTTAGCTACCCTCAGTGTTTTTCTGTGGAAACAACTGGTCCCCACCTAGGTTAAGATGACAAAGGCACACGCAAATAATGTCAGTATAATAGCTGTGCAGTCAGCATGACTCCAGAGGGCACGTAACTGTGTTGCAGCATGTGTTGTTCTTCATTATATTGCCACAATTAGATGAGAGCAAGGCAAATGAAAGAGCTTGAAGAACACTATGTCATCCAACTTGGAGATTTCCAGAATGAAAAAGATGTCCAGGACACAATTTTCTGGAATTACTTCACATATTAAGCAAACAACGTTCCCAGCAGTCAAATAAAGATAGCTAATTTTATTTAGTCTTCTTTCATTCTTAAAAATACAAATGCAGTACACCTGAATTAGCCTGACACTCAGTGAACATCTCACTGTGTTGACATTTGCTAGTTAATTAAGTCTCTTTCATGATGGCCTCAGTTATTCTTTTCTGGAAGTATTCTAGTGTTTTTTCTTCTTTTCTTTGTTGTCTGTATTTTTGTTTGTTCCATTCTTATGCTAAAATAACGAGCATAGTAAGGTAAAACACTTTCCATGGTGAATCAGTGTCGCAGGTCCATTGATAATGACTAATCTTCATGCACACGCTTAAGTAAGAGTTAAAGGCTGATTGAATGAAGTTTGATCAGCTGAACTAAAAACCCAGTTTTTGATCTCAGGGTTAATCAGGAGTTGAAAGGAATGTTCTATGAAACAGGATTTGGGGCTTAGTGAGATAACCTTAGATTTTCAGCAGTCCCAATTAGAAATGTGCTGCACTTCTTACCCAGGTACATCGTCATGGTAACAAACCTGATCTGCGCTAAAGCAGGTTAAGGTTGGAAAAAGAAATCAACACATACAAAACCACTGCCTACTGACAATTTAATTCTCTGTAAAAGTGGACCACTGTTTCTTCATATCTACCAGCTCTAGCAGATCTCAGTGCGCTGATTAAGAAAGTCTCTAGTTTTTGGAGACTCTCTCAAACCTTTGTCTTCTCTGATGAGCACCAACGAGAGACAGATTATAAACAAAGAAAACATTAATTGCAGCTACACAAACATTATATCTATTTATTATTATAGTAATCCACTGTATTTCAAGTGAATCGACAGAGAAAAGGGGGAAACAGAAACCACTAAAGATCTGTCGACCTATGAAACTTTGCACCTAACCTCACTTACTGACTTGAAGTAGGCACCAATTATTTAAACTGCCCCATGTAGGAGCAGTGTCCCAGAAACAGGTCAGTCAGATTTACCTATAATTTTTCAGCTTTATTTATATAGCACATTTAAAAGACATCGAGTGTTGGCCTAAGTGCTGAACAGAGGGATAATGTAATCAAAAAAGAAAGAATGAAAAGAGATGAGGATAAAACATTACAGAACATCCATTCACACACACATGCAGACTCTAATATACGCTTGTTTGTAGAAATATATATGTACACGTATATATGCATACGCATATACATGCATATAAGTATAGACATACACACAAACACACACACGGGTACGCACATGGACATAAAATACGTGCATACTTATACACATGCATGCATCATCCAATGAGATAAAAGATCAGAATAGGTAAAACAGAATTAAAGCGCTGTCAAAGAGATCCGAAAGACTTTGAAAATAGATGGGTCTTCAAATTTGATTTGAAGACTTCCAAAGAGGAAGAGGATTTTATAAAAGAGGGAAGACTGTTCTAGAGTCTAATTTAATGGTGTTTTAAGTAAAATAAAGAATGGCTTAGCCATACTTTACATAACAATAAATCAGTCAGTGGATAAAAAATACAGAATCTGTATAATCTGTTATTGCGTAATGTGATTTCAATGGAACGTTAACAAAACATAAATCCGACTGATGTGACATTTACTTTTAAAGGTCACAATTTGTTTTTTATATTTTTATCTTTTGGCACCTTTTTGACTAGTAGAATATTGTGAATACATGCATTTGATTTATTTTTTTTAATGATTGTGTCTTGGATTTTTATTTATTTATTTTACTTCATTTATTTAAGTGTATGTGTATATACAGCCCTTTAAAGAGCACCTTAAAGAAAATCAATTTGAATCTAGGAAGTGCCCGTGGCAGCCACTGAAGCTGATTGTAGGCGTTTAAGACAGTACTTGTGTGGCCGCCAGATGTGCCTCGGCACCTTTCAGAAGCATCCCAGAAGTGGCTCTCCGCTCCACTCTGCTAAAAATGTGTGGCATACGTTCCATTTATTTTTGATGGAAGCCAAATCAAGCTACACGGAGCAGATGGAATAGAAGGAGGTCAGGCACAGGCACAGCAGAGTCAATCTTCAAAGTTATGTGAATGTAATGAAAAAATAAAACGGGACAATTCGTGTCCATGTGAAGAACTGAACAGACTGCTTTTTCATAACTATTTCAAATGTTACCATGAGACTAGGGTGCAGGTAAATGTGCTGGGCAGGCACTGATGTGGGCGTTAAGATTTGAGCAAATTAGAATACTTTTTAAAGACCCATCTGGATCTAGCAATAGGGTATAAATATGTTAAATTAAACACTCAAATTTTCAAAAAATAATGTGAACATGTTATAGACATTTAAGGGAAATAAGAACACAGACTATACCTGTGTTGTTAATAATAAAAATGAAATAATTTATATCTGGACCTTCGCCCTGGTTAACAATGTTATAGCCTTCTTAGTGAAACTTATGGCTGTAAGGGGAATAGTAGCAGTGAACTATGCAATAGCAAAGACGATAAGTCACATAGGTGCACAGCTGCAGAGAGAGTTGAATGTGGCAGTCAAGTAAGTGTGAAAGGTGATCTGTGATTCGGACCCAAAAGTCTCTAACTGGGGTGCAGTGGCAGACAGGAAACGTGTTGGGGTAGTCTGTGTGCTGTGTGTGCAATTATCTTATTCACCATTTGATGTAATTTTTCACCAGCATATTGTGTTTTCTATGAATGACTTTATTTAGCATCTGTTGTAAATATGTGTTTTTGATGTTGTTGAAGATATTATTGCAAATTTGAATCCAGAAGTCGTCATCAGTGCTGAGCCGTGGTGGGAGTAATTGAGCCATTTAAGGAAGTGTTTTATATAATTCATATTTTGGGGCTTCTAAGCCCCCGTGGGAAAATCGACTTCACTTGTGATAGCTGTGTTTCACATTTAGATAAGCACTCCCAGTATTTTCTTCAGTTTAACAGATATACTGTGTGAATTAAAATAGTGTTCAATAGCGCATTTAAAAAAAATATATATATAGTAAATGTTTATGTGTACATCCTGTTTGCTAAGCTGTTCTGTCAAAGTTGTGATTCACCATCTACTTTTAATGGAAAATCAATAAAGAAAAAAGTTTCGGGATCTAGCAATAAGAAAAACATTAGTGTTACATTTTCAATACCTTATTGCTGGTACATACACACATACCCACAACATAGGCATAGTCAAGAAAACAGATTGATTGCAATCATGACAACCCTGCCTTTTTGCTTACATCTTCAGCTCTTCCTCGCCTCGCATCTTTTGCAGCATCTCATTTTCCCACAACAGAAAAAAAAAAGAATGGAAGATGATATGATATGATCAAAGAGTTGAAATGATTTGAAGTGTGACTGGATTTAAACAGCAATCCTCAGTTTCACAACCACACAAGGCCAAAACGAAATGATTTTTTTTTGTTTTGTTATTTTATTTTTTATTTTTAACATTCGTAACGCAATAATTTGGATGGTAAAATTATTTTGTAGCTAAGGTACTTGAAATGTTCATTCATTTAGGAAACCCGAGCGGCCCTTTTGCAGCAAGCAACAATTCAAAATGCTAAAATCTTGTAAAATTACACATGCCAAAACTACTGTTTGAAAAAACAACAACAAAAAAAACCAACAAAAAAAACCATTCAATCACGTTCCCTACTCTACAGCTGAGTGATTGAGAGAGAGCAGGAATGATCAAGCTACACGGAGAGTTAATCACGAGAGCTGCATAACTGTGGAAAAAAGCAGTTCAAAGAAAGAAATGAAATGTTATTTTCTGACAGCTTTGTGGTGTTTACATTAGTGTAGGATATTTATTCATCTTCTACATTTAAAACACATTGAATATGTTTTTTTTTTAGCTAGTTAACAGCAAAAAGTTTGGTCAAACATTTGGAAAATTCACACTGGCTAATACTATAAGTGAAACATATGCAAATGCACCTTCAACAGCAAAGTGCAAACAGTTTGTCAAATAGAAAATGCACAAGACTGACAAATGATTTCCTTTGGGTCCTTACTTCAACATTTAAGATTAAGATCGTTATTTTTATTTTACATTGACATTTGGTCTGCTTTTGTTTGCCATTTGGTTAATTATATCATGGCTTAAAAGATGGAGAGTTTAAAGGATTATTAATGTACCCTGCATTTCAATATAGACGCTTACTGTGGTTTTTGGGGTAGCATATATTTTTGACAAATATAGGACAACATTGAACTCATTTTGTTACTTGCACAGGAGTTTTGATCCTTAGTGTACCAAGGCAGAAGTCGTAATGACACACTGGATGCTTGTATTCACAGCGTCGTTTTTTTTTTAAATCTTTTTTTTATATGTAGTTTATGGATTGAATTGAACTTTAGCTCTGTAAATATTTTCTCAATCATCTTACACTCAACTGTCTTAAATTGGCCCTTTTTCTGAAATGTTAATATGGCAAAGGGGCATGCTGGGACATTTACTTCCTTGTGTTCCCTGGACTTGCTCCATGTAAACTGTGCTAAATGCCCATGAACCTCATAACATCAACTATGCATTTTTTTTGGCTCATGTCTTACAGAGTGTTTAGTCGGTGCAGTGGCATTTTAAAGCAAGCCATTAGCAAGCCAAAGCAAAAAAATAGAAAAGAAAAGAAAGAAAACAGATAAACAGAGCTCAAAAAGGACGGAAGAGAACAAGATGAATATACCACCGGGACTTGGATTTTAGCAGTGTTATCTGTCGCTTTGATGAGTGCAATTCCCAAATTGGTCCAATTGGTGAGCTGTTTGTGCTTTTGTAAAAAACTGAAACATTATTACCACTTACATCTGTGATATGTTTAGAAGCTGGTCCACTGGAAATGATGTTGAATGAGGAAATCCATGAGCTATCCAGTTAGTCTGAGACGGTGAGAGAGAGAGAGAGAGAGAGAGCAATGATGTGCTATGTACAATTTGGTTGTAAGGGCCTGGAAAGACATGACATCACCAGCACTAATAGCAGGAAATGCTGAGTGGGCAATTTCCCAACACTAGACCTCCATGGAGGCTCAGAACAAATGAGCAATTAATGATAAGTATGAACAAAGAAACAAACAATAGCTGCAGTGTTTCGCTAGCTATGACAGAATCACAGTAGATGAACACACAGTAAACACGCAGTATGTTGTAGTGTGTAAAATTAACATATCTGAGACAAATGAGCACAAAAGTATTCAAACTTTTCGTGCACTTTGTCATGCAGAGTTACTTAGAGCCCATAAAGTTTGTCGATTAGATTTCAAAGTTATTAAAATCTGGCTTCTTCTTTAACCACACAAGATGTCAAGAGGCCTGAATGATTTGATAAAATCCTTTTGGAGATGTTAAATGATGAAGACAGGAAGGAGTGTATCCCCAAAGAGCATTTATAAATAAGCATTTTTCTTTTTGCATACTTTACATAACTCCTGCCTGAGCTACCTGACTTTCTACCTGACTTAATAATCTTCCAGTTATGGTTTCTCTGTCTTTTTGTGGTTATTTAACATGTTGCTATAACAACTGAGACTACCATACTTTGACCTTAAGTACATTTGACTTGATCATTAACCTTTTAAAACATGCCGAAAATCAACACGTATACTCACACAAATTGACCTATGCACAGCCTGATCTTTTGCCCCCTGAGCTAACAAAAAAAAAACAACAACCTTGTGCGTCCCCATGTATTTGGTAGAAAATGAGCATTTTGCTTATTCGAAATTCTCTCACACAGATGTTCCTGATCAGTCTGCTGCAATTCAAAGGCTCTCCCAAAAGTACTTTAGTTTAACATGTGTGGAGAAAGCTCT
The DNA here is from genome assembly GCA_015052645.1 of Benitochromis conjunctus. Lineage (NCBI taxonomy): Eukaryota > Metazoa > Chordata > Actinopteri > Cichliformes > Cichlidae > Benitochromis > Benitochromis conjunctus. Next base: position 24,269 of record VOQK01011458.1, on the reverse strand, counting down.
TACTACTAAATGAATATTAATATTTTACCTTTCTTTGATTATATTTTCTTTTAGGAAACACGTTCATAACTGCTTCTTTCCCCCATTGTTATTTATGAATATTTAACTTACAGTTTTTCTTTATTGGCAAAAATTGTTTGGATATCTGTTTTTTAACTGACCTGACTGCAACGATCCTGGATAGAGGCCTGCCTTCATAAACATACATTACATTAGGAGACGCCCTTACCCTTTAAAAATATGGCGACTGTTCTGACAGAAAACATTCAACCTCTTCTATAGAGTGATAAAAGTAAAAGAAAAGTGTCTGGTATGTGTTATTTAGTCATAAAAAAAGTAATAACATTAAAAAATTATTGTTTACTTCTCAGTGGTACAAAATAAAATAACCATAACAGCTGATTTTGATTCATGATTAGCGTATTTTCTTTTACATGCGAATGTTTTTCTGGATCTAGGTCTTCTGTTGCCAATCTATGAAGTTTAGCAGAAATATGTAGCTTAACATTTCAGCCCTGATTCCTGGTTATTCTACAGAAACTGCTGCAAATCTTTCAAGGTAACGAGCCACAGCAACATAATATGTACACTGTTACCTTCAAACAAAGAAGAAGGCTGGGGACAAAAGGTAGAATTATAATGTAGTGATAGCATCCTATCTTAAAGCATGAAGCACTATCACAAGTATTCGAGTATACAAGTATCTCTCTTGTAATCAAAATGTGACCAAATGTGTTACAAATTGGGTTATATCTTACCTCACATTACCCCATTAGTAAAACAATGCTATTCAAGTATAACCACTGTTAATCCAAGCTATTACTTGGTTATTACTTAGATATTACTTTGGTAATTATGGTGGTACTAACTGCTGTTTTCGTACTATTACCTTCTTGTTTCCACTTAATTACCCCACTAAGTACTGACCCATAATATTTGTGGCGTATTGTACCAAAAGTATGTGTACATTTCTGAGTCCTAATGTTAACAGTTTATAAGATTTTTCTAATGTCTTTAATGAAGACTAACACCAGGTATACACTGCTGACTAACTGGCAGCAGTAATTCAGGTGGGTGCTAGTGGAAATTATTGAGGTTATTGATAATGGGCTTTTCCCAATCATCAAATGCAATAAAAGAACTTCGATCATATAAAAAGGAAAGGGAAAAAAAAAAACCCTGCTTGCATTATGAATGTGCATTTAAATGCACATCTTTAACTTTGTTATGTAAGAGCTTCAATTCTCAATCCTGAGCATTTGTGTTTCCTGAGACACATATTTTTGTGGTGACCATTAATCAGTCAGCATGTTGTTACGTGACTTCTCATCGTATTTTAATTAATTATGACAAAGGGACAACAGTGTTTCAGGGGCCTGAGTAGGTTTCACATTATCCACTTTATTCATTACATTCCCACCTACATATGCATCCTTCAGTGGATGCTGGAGTGATGAACAAACCTAGAAAGAAATGACAGACTGAAAATAGCATTTCCAAAATCAAAAAGACAAATTAAGAGCAAGGGAGTTTAGGTCAAAACAGTGCACTTAAAGCATGTGCCTTAGCACAGAGCTATAAGTGAAAGTTAAAAAAGAGAAATTAGTAAAAGACAAAGAGAAATTTTAAACATACATATAGATCACATATGTTATACAGTAGCTCTCAGACAGCAGTCTTATGATAACAAAAAAATAAAGTCATATTTTGTTAATAAGCTGAAAACCTTCTGATTGTTAATTAGCTCTTTTGTGATTTCATAGCACTGCATCTGAGCAGAAATGTACTAATACTCTTCTTTGGGTGGGTTTAGTTCTTATTGTTGCTTTGCTCTTTAGGAATCCACATTAGCATTTGTACAGGTATACAGACACCTACATATGCATGATGTGCAAAAAGGCATTATTCTCAAGCATGCATAGGCACATGCAGCTCTAGGTGGAAGCTTTTTACTCTGGATGCATTTCAAACACAAAAACATTTCTTCAGCAAAGGCAGCGGTTTATCATTCATGAATATAAAACTAATTTTATTCACATGAAATAAAACAGAAATTAAAGAATGAGAGATTGAGAGAGCTGCTGGAGTGATAAGAGAACGAGGAAAAAGAGAACGACTGTGGAAATTAGAAATTTGACTAGTCTAATAATAATGTCTGACATTTTAATTTTTCCTAAGCTTTACAGACTCAGAAAACGTAGCAGCTTTTGGTAAAGCCATACAATCTGTTGTAGATCTAACTATATTATTGGAACGCACTCACATTGGATCTAGATGCAAAATGCAAAAGCACTTGGCCCAAAGTAACAACACACACAAACTCGGTTTACAATTGAGGAAAAGAATTCAAAAGCATGCTCAGAATACAGGACTAGCGCAGCATTGTTTGTTACACTTGGTGTAAACAAGATTCAGTGCTATTCTACTAAGCATACACCTAAGGAAAAACACCAAATATCTAGAAAACATGCTGAGATGGGATTCCTTATCACAAAATCTGTACACCGACATCTAAACGGAGACACAGACACCCTTCAGAACACTGAAAACCATCTTTGAGGCAGTTCCTGCCACAGTAGATGTCTCCAGGATCACATTTTGCTATGATGAGACAAACAAACGTACAGACTCAGAGGGTGAGAACAATACCAGTGGTGCTGTTGCACCTGGTAAAAATGTGGTGCAGGCAGCCTCATTCGATTAACATGATGGAGACAGATCTGTTTTTAGTATGACCATTAAGTTGTTTTGTCTGATTTCCTTTCCTGGCACAGTCTAGTCTTATTTTGAATTCCATATATAATAATAAAGTAATAAAAGAGGAAACAGCCATAGCCACTGCAGTATAATTACTTACACACAACGTAATGAGATAATACGAACCAGCTGTGGAAACAGATGTCCAGAGCACAAGGGCTGGTGATAAGATGAGCAGCAGGTGTGCAGAGCACGGAGACACTCAGAGGACACCTTGTGGACAGGTGAGGAATGACTGGACGTGAAAGACGTACACTCAAAAGAGAAAAAAAAAACAGTAAAGTATTATAGGAAGACGCAGACAAATGAAGATGGAGCTGCCATTGCTGTTACACACAGTGCAATGCTCGAAACTGAAGCCAGCGGGCCCACAATTGGGAAATAATTGCACAATTCAGTGGTGCTGACAATACTCTGAGCATTTGCGAGCCCATTTGAATAAACTACTGGGTGCACGCACTAGGAAAGTAAATATTATCAGCAATATGTCAAAAACGAAAAGAAACTGGCATGCAAGTAGGCGGCATATACCACAAATGAACGAAGCTGTCTTTTTTTTCCTTTATGATTCATAAATCCACACTTAGTAGGAAAACACACTCTCTCCCTCTCAGAATCAACTCTTAATGTTCTAATTTATTAATATACTTATTTATAATCTTGCTTATTCTAATCTTGTACAAAACAATAAGCTGCTGGCTTTGTTTGTAGGTACATGCGTAGATAGACCCAATATTAAGAATTCCAATTTTCTATAATACGCCCGAACACCACTCACATCAATTAAATTCCTATCACACACTCACTGATAAATTGGCTCTGAAAACACCCACCTTGGTATTTGGAAACAAATCCCTGTTAGTTCCACAGTTGTTGCTAAAAATGGAACGACTTGATGGGACAAATCCTGGAAAAATCTATCAAAATATTCTTTGGCACAATAACTGTTTATCCACCAAATTTCCTGGAAATAATTTACACAAATATGGGCGTGAAACTGCTTCCCTTGCGTTACTTAAGGAGCCAGACTTAAAAGACAGCGAAAAATGTGGGCTTCTGTCTGGGAAGATGAAATCTAGGATGAGATCTAGGTGTGTATAAGATTTCTTTATGTGTGATGTAGACGTGAACAGGAGCTAGTGGGTTGTTTTGTGCTGTTACCAGGGTTACACCAATACTGGCCCCCGGAGCTTAAAAGAAAGGTTGCGGAAAGTCATCGCACAATACCCGAAGAAAACTAGATTGCTCTTCATCTTAGATTCTCCCTCCAGTGTCAGTGTCTGAATATCTACCAGTGTGCCTCCCCATCTGTCTTTAAAGTAACTCGCAAATGTCCGCAGCGTGTCATTTGTGTAAAGGAAAGTGGTAACTTTTTCACTGGAGCTGGCACATTTCAGCCCTCTGTCTGAGAGCAATTTCAAAAGTAATTCTCCAGGCTTTTTAGAAGTTAACTCATTTGCCAGATGAGTCACTAAACCCAATTTGGATGAAGCGGACTTGAGAGGTCCATATTTTATAAACCCCCTGAAATAATTATGAATCAGAATAAAGACTTTTTAATTGCTCTAGCATGGCTCAGTTTCAGCTGCGCTGATAATTGCGGCAGATGCCTTGATACTGTATTTCAGCCAACAGTGTAAGGGAGCATCTTTTAGGCATCATTGTCACCCCCCCCCTTTTTTTTTTTTAGCAAAAATTCTCATTTCAAAGTTGCTGGTTTTGTTGTGTCACTGAACTCAGATCAGAGTTGATTACAAAGAAGGTGCAGAGGCAATCGTCTCTGGCCCCATCTGTCTGTGAGTCACCGTGTAGTTGCTCTTATGTCTCCGTGTCATTCTTGGGTCGGTTTCAATGTGTATATTTGAGACATTACCTCTGTTTTTGTGGATAAATGATACATGTGTTTTTTTCCTGGTGTGCAGCTCTGTGCAACATCTATGACTATCTCAAAAGGACAGCAAGCTTCCTGTTTTTCACACTTGGTCAACAAAGCATGACTATGTGTGTGTGTGTGCTGTTCATCCACTTGTGCATGTGGCCTGGATGTAAGCCCGAGGTGTTTGAAGAGAAGTGTTTTAATGGTTACAACAAATCCCTTTCTTTCCTCTTGGTGAATTAGACTCAGAAAGACTAAGCGCCTACAGCCATGCTAACGGCTGTGTGAGGGTATACTTATACACAGTTGTGCTTTGGGCTTCATGCAGGATTAACATGCTAACATGCTCACATTGGCCTGAATGTTTGAAGCAGATACGACATTTACAGTGTTGATGATGATCAGAATTTAAGTTTAACATGCTGACATTTTCACAAATGGAATAAGTTCAGGTGAGGCTGAAGCCAAAGTCATTCATCTTGCAAAGACAATGCACTGTATTTGAGTGAAATTCAGCATGAAGACGAGAGTTTGTTAAAACCTAAGGGACTTGATACTGCCAAATTTCATGACAATAACACACTGCAAAAACAACATCTAGCAATCGATGATCTCAGTAAAGTTTTCATAAAGTTTATCTCAAAAATGAAGATTTGCATTGGCGACAAGGAAAAGCTTCTCAGTCCAACAAACATCACCCTATACTCGCTCTAATATGTTTTTTTTTTCAAAGCTGTTACATAACAAGCACTTTTGAGTTTCAGCTACAGAAGACTAATTTTCCCCTGAGGAAACCCTGTAGATAAGGGGATGTGCACCTCCTTGTCAGTGAATCCACATGCACTTTGCACTTGTCTGAGCAGCACTCAACCACACTGACTGTTAGTAAAACTTGAGTGGATGTACAAGTTTTAACTGGACTTGTTTACTGTGGTGAAACCGAAGTGTATGGATACACTTCCACACACACTTTTGTTTTCAGTATGTATGTCCTCTTTGCCTTTGAAGAACAAATTTGTGACATTATTAGTTTGTTTAACATGGACATTTCACTTTGATCACCCAAGATGTGCTTAGATATTCAAATACCGGATATTGGGTGTGTATCAATATTCCAGTTGCTGACCCAAAGATGCCTGTTTACCAAAGAACTTATCGCTTTATCATGTTGTTAATGCACCACGAACAAAATGCAAACTTTATTATTGTGATGCACGTTATAGTAATGAGCTGCAAAAGATTACAGCTTTTACTGGGCTTCCATGCCTTGACTCTCATTAACATACCATGGGCAGTTGCAGATGTTTAAAAACAGATATGTGGCAGTCAATTGTATTTGAATTCATTTTCTGAAACATAAAATTTAATAATTCATTCAACAATACTGTATAACACGCATATGTTTTATTTAAGCATGTTGTACTTGAGGTCAGACAGTATGTACCTTCTCAAAAGCATGTGATGTTTCACAGAAAAAGTGCCATGAAGCTGTTATAGCACTCTGAACTTTAATAGTACCGAGTCGAAAAACTTCACAGAAAAACTAAATCGCGTAGTGACAAAGGAAAGTACGGAAAGGTAGCACGATTCTGGTCCTCTATTGCTTAAGCAAATCTGTTTCCATGTTCACTGCAAAATGGAAACACCATAAGAAATGCCAAAGTAGAACATTACATAAAACATTAATATATGGAACTAAAAACTAAAAGAATATGTCAAGCAATACAAATGTTTACATTTTTAAAGAGAATATTAGGGGGTGAGGGACTGATGACGCACATTTGCCATTTCTGTCTGCATGGACTTGTTAGCAAACATTCTTCATGAGTTAATCATTTGCTCAAACTTACATTTTCTTCTCCCTTTCTGCCTCTACCTCTTTCCTGTCTGGCCTACCGCTTCTCAAGCTCAGAGTCTGTGCGGATTATTGCTGGATGAGCAGTCACACTATGAGAGCCCTAATCCGTCATTAAGAGACAGAGGAGTTACACAGGATTTCAAAGACAGCAAGACCTGATTTGTGCATGGAAACACAAACACAAAGTTAGGAAAAAGCATGCAAATGAATATAAAAATATGTAGTTTAATTTGCGAGTTGCAACATTTTACTACTTTAGATGGATAAAAGTGGTAGGAAAAAATTAAGTCTGCATCCATCGATTTCAGAAATCCTTCTTATTTTCAAATTTGGCTGCCGTCTTACACCTACATCCTAAACAAGATGTCATTTATGGAGCATTGTGCAAAACAAAACCTCCGAAAAGAAGTGCACCTCATCAAAAATCCGATTAGGTTTTCCATCTCCATGCTGTTGAATAAATATAATTTATTCAATGAATATTGCTGCTCTTAGGAAAAACAACGACGACGACGACGACGACGACGACAACAACAACAATTCAACAAAAAAGATTTTCAGTGAGTGGCTGACAATTTACATGATGAGTGGAAATTATTTATTGAGTTAGACGTTACTGACGACGCAAAAGTGAAGGGATGGGCAGGTATTCTTTTCCTTATTCCTGAGAACAGATTTCTGCAGATTTTACATTTTTCTGACAGAAGTGATAGATTTGACCTCCTTGCTACCTTTGCCTGTTGGTGAACCAATCATCTCTTTGTAAACACATCTAAATCACACTATAAAACTGAGTTTCATAGTCCTAATTACCCGCGCTTGAAAGTGAGATGTGAACACCTCTGCTTATAGTTAAGAATAGCTAAGGAGTGGGCTGTGTACTGCAGCAGCTGTCACATCAACATATCAACCTTCAAATGCAACCTGACACTATGTTGCAGCCTGCGTCTCCTCTGCCTCCCCCATTTACAAGGACGAGGTCCAACTTGTTTATCCTGCTGGGCAGCTGATTGGTTGGCAGGCACCCTTCCTGAAGGGTGAGTAAAAGGGCAGGAAGGACTGCATCGCCCTGCACAGCCAGGCAACCACCTGTTACAACAGCTCCTTTTTTTAGAGGGGGGGGGGTTGCAAATATTTAATGTCAAGCCCATTCACCCACTTCTGCAGCTTCCTTGATAAAAGATATCACACATTAGTCAATTTCAGGATTCCCTATAAGGCTAATGTTTCATTCATTATTACTGCCTAAATGCTGTTGGCTCAGCCCTACACATTACCTCATGTTTAATGGATGTGATACTTAAGTGTCAGGAAATACGTCCGTGCATTTTATAACTGAACCACCATACACCACTACCTTGCCCTGCGATGAAAGGCCTTATTTTCCATATTCTGCATTTATTTTTATGTTGCTATATAAAAAAATGCATTCTGATATGAATTGGGCTGAACACATCCAGAGCTGCTGTTTTAGTTGAAAAATGTCTGTTTTTGAAATACAGTGAGGCAGCACCGCTCTTTAAGACACAAACACGGTGACCTTGAAGAAAAGCAGAAGTGAACTTGCTTCTTGTAGATGAAAATATATTTAATTATGTCCGTAGGTCATGATGACAAGCAGATCAACAAGAGTAATCAAGGATTGCTACACTTTCACGTTCGGTCTGGTCAGGAAGAAACTTTGAAAGGATCTAAACACAAATAAGAATGATTCGTTTCTTGATTGTAATATTGAGGTCATACGTTTAAAGCCCATCGTGTGTGACACACTCCCGTGTAAGTGCTAAATTTAGAACATTTAAAATTCACTTGTGAAAAGGTTAAAAGGCTTGGGGAGCTGCATGGAATAACAGTTCTAATGTTGTGCCAATGTTTGAGCCTGCCTGCGACTCTGTGTCTCTGAGCCATCGTGATAGTATTGTGCATGTGAGTGGTGTCACAGTCTGACCTTTAGAGAAAGGTCATTTGGAAGAGGAATTGACCATGCCCAGACACACATGATAACTGGTGATATAGATCCACTGCAAACAACAAAACCAGACTTTGTTAACCTTTTTCTATCTATATATCTATCTGTCTATAAACATATATACATATCTATATATAATCTCGAGTATGTGTGTGAGTTGATGTATGTGGTTTATTTTAGCCACTGAGGTCATGGTCATTGTTTTACCCTTTAACACCTTTTATGCCCATGCCTGAATATTCGAGCTGCACCAGCTAGCCTTTCCTAAAAGACACCTTAGACACTGACATGAATTGGTGGACTGAATGCTTTGTCAGTAACTGTAAAACATCAGTCTGTCTACATGCACTTTCATTAAGCAGACAGCACTGACTGATCAGATTAGCTGGATTGAATGCAGCATGCATCACTGTGCATGTTGCTAAATGCAGACATTACGTATGTCCATATTTATTTGCAAGTTTTCCGCTTTATTCGTCAGCCTCAGCCAAGATTATTTTAAAATCAGTCCGCATTTTTCAATTTCCTTTTAAAATCTTGAGATATTTTTGGAGAATCTTCCACTATGTAAGTGTGTTGCAGTCAAGGGAAATGCAGTACAATTGGCATGTATGGTACCACTTCATGAGCTGGAGCAAAGCAGCCTAGTGTCTCTCCACGGACATGAAGAGTGGGCCAGCAGTACAGCCCTGGCTGTGATACTTAGAGGTAGAGATTACCATGAGGTCGCTCTGGTGTGCAGTTGAGGTGGTCTCTGCATTCTCCACGGATCCTTTCAGCAGAAATGACATGAATTTTTGGCTGCATTTTAGGAAAGTGCAGTTACTATTGTACTGGCACATGCATAACTATTGCTGATTACAGTTATTTAAAATGCTAAACACCCCTCACATTAGATAGAGTTAATGCTTTGCTATGATTCATGTCGCTAGATTAAATGCTAAAGGAACAGGGTGGTTACAAACCCAAGCCATCACATAGCCATGTGACATCCTTTGGTGTCTCGTTGCAACACAGGGTACTTTTTCAGTGATATTTTTCAGCTTCCAGGGTTGTAGCATGGACTTCAACAGAATAAGATAAGATAAGACATATTTTGTTTATCCCCAAAGTTGGGAAATTACCGTTACAGGAGCCAAAACATGAAAAACAACTTAGCTCAATAAAATAAATACAACATCAGGAAAGGTAAGACAAAGAAAAATACTCTAGAGAAGGAGCTCAAATAAACAGAAAACACAACAAAAGCAAAGAACTCAATAAATCACAATCTAAATATGATACATTAAGGAGCTTATAGTAACTCTAACACAAATGCAGTTATTGTTGTGTACAGTGGTAAAGAGTTTCTGTGCCTGTTCTTATTCTGCTGGAGCTGAGTCATTATGCATGTCCCCGTGTTTAGCCGCATGTCCAGTGAGGGGTGTAGAGGGGTGTTAGCATCCATTAATTATCCATAGCTTCTTACCCAGTCATAGTCATTTGGATGACTTCTGCATTAGCTGATGGAGGAACATTGCTTTGTAGTAACATGTCTGAGATTGCATTACTTTTTAACCGCAGCTAATCCCTCCAGATTTCTCAGATTATCACCTCTTTCTATCGACAGCGAAACTATAGCAAAATATTTACCACTGAGTATTTTCCATCACTGTTTTGAAGCTTATACTGAAGACAATTGAAAAGAGGCTTGCTGCAAATGGGAGTCTGCCCTCTAACATATGGTTACCCTTATGACAGGGTGCATTTTAACCCTCACCATGATCTCTTATTTGTGGCACCCAAATGTAAACAAAACGCAACCAAGAAAAGAAAGCAAATAATAGTCATTTAAATCAGATTTAAATTCATGTTTTGAATTTAATGTATGTCAACAACCCCCCCGCCCCTCAATGGATGTTCTCACACAGCAATATCTTATTCTGGAGTGTGCTGAAAACTGTCACTGAAGAAGTAGCCAGTGCAGTGAATTGTGAGAAATGGTCCTGACCAGTGTAAGTGTGTGAACATCTGGGAGTGAGAATGTGTTAACAGTTCAGGGAGCTTTCATAGACAAAAATTCACTTAAACAATTCTACCATACATTTTTTTTTGACAATGACCTGGGCTCACCTGGTCCGACTAAAGGTATATTTACCTTAATACTGTTTATAAAGCTCACTTAAATGAATATGAGTAACTTTAGGTCTCATTTAACCAACTTGTTAATATGTATTAATATGTCCAGGTTCCATGTGAGTATAGTTTATAAACCTTAAAAGCAAAAGTCATAACATATACATTGTATCAAAATATACTTTGTTCATATGTTTCTCTCTTTCTTTCTCTCTGTTGCACACACACGCGCACACACACGCACACAAAGGCAGCTTAAAACATGGTGACACAAATGGTGCACTGCCCTGTAGGCCATGCATAACTGATTGTCATCAACTCACTGAGATGATTTCTTAATTACTGTTGTTGTATTTGTGAGTCACACACATACACACACAGAGGCAAGTTATAATGGTCTTTATGTCACATGTATTGATGTTTCGCTCGTGTAGTCGTGTGCAGCAGAGGGAATGTGTGTTTTTAATAGACAGAAAGATGTTAATAAGGGATTTATCAGTGTCATTGTTGCACTGGGGTAGTTAATCTGTTGCATACTGTTCTGACACTATGGAAATTAAATGTGTGTTATAATTTACTTAACAGGGGTGTGGCTGTATTATCAGTACCCGCACAATTCATTTTAGAAATGATTTAATACATATAAAATTACATTTATGTCTTGGAAGATTTTGAAGCGGTTGGCAAATACTGAAGACGTGCATTTGAAACTAAACAGATTTTGTTTCTGTTTAAGTCCATATGTTTTACTTCACCTACTGTTTATCAAACACATGGTGACAAAGCAGGCAAGAAAGTCTGACAGAGAATAAAAGAGTTGGCATGTTAATTAGATGACTTAACTGGCTAATTAACAAATGATGAAGTGTCATGATGCCCCTGGGAGACCCACACATGTGTATATACATACGCACGCACACACAGGGACAGCTGTCAAGGTTCCCCATTGAGAGTCGACACAGCCACAACTCAAGTAAGCGCACACCCACGTCCACATGCATGTATTCTTAGCACTGGTGCATGTTCATGCTGATTGTTGGACTTATGATTCATTGTGTGTGCATATGTGTGTGTGTGTGTGTGTGTGTGTGTGTGTGTGTGTGTGTGTGTGTGTGTGTGTGTGTGTGTGTGTGTGTGTGTGTGCGTGTGTGTGTGCGTGTGTGTGTGTGTGTGTGTGTGTCTATTTTGGACAGCCACCTGTTAATGACATTAAGTAAGGGTGAAGGAGGAGTCTGTGTTTATATGAGAGGGGCCAGAACAGCATTTTACAGCAACACAACACACCATGAAGATGTGAAAATCTAACAGAGAGACAGATTGAAAGTGTACTGGGGGTTTAAAAAGAGCCACAGCAGACAGGGACGCATACAGAAGGGGGGGGAAAAAAGACGTATGAGAACAGGAGATAAAAGGGGAGTTAAAAACAGTAAGGGAATGCTGAAGTCTGAGGTAGCTGCAGAAATGGACAACACTGGCTGAAATGAAACGGTACAGAGAGGAAAATGAGAATGTGCAGCCCCCATTTCATTCCTCACTGAACAAGGTCCAGGGAGACTTCAGAGACTCAGGCTTCTCGTGGAAAGCTTTTCTCGTGGCCCATCCCTGCTTGGCCGTTCCACAGTTTAGGTTACATACGTGGCACAGCGAGAGAGAGAAAGAGAGAGAGCGAGAGAGAGGCCAACCCCTGCAGCCAGCGACACTAAGGGAGGGCGGGGGTGGGGTAGGTGGGGGCAGTGTGGGGATGCAAACTGAGAGTGAGTCGGGGACAGAAACACAGAACAGGAGACAAACGGAGAAAAGGGACAAAGTAGGCCGCAGGGTGTGACAGAGAAATAAACACCTGGAATGTCCAAAACAGTCAAAGTCTGCTTCTCTTTTCCTTTTTTCAGTCTGCAGATGGACTCTTCAGACAGAGGACACATGCTAAATGTGTGACATCCATGATAGGTTAATTAATGTGGAGGGCAGCTATCTGTTTTAAGGCACACGTGTGTGCCAATTCTTTAAAATCACTTCCTCTAATTACACACACCATCACTGCTCGTCCATCATATAAGATAGATCCAAAGTGTCCACAGACAGTCGGAGGCCATCAATATTCTACATTATGCTGATATGCACAGTCTTGTGTTAACATCACTGTGGCTCCCCTGCCAGCAGTGCTGATTTATGCTTGGACTGCACTCATGTGCATGCCGTTAACACTTATGCATATTACAGCTACAACAAATTCTTAGTTAGTAGTAGTACTGACTAAGAATGTTGGCCCACTTGAAGCATCTGATGATTTTCCTACAACTAACAATCCGGCAAAAGCTTTAAAACTCAATAATGAACTTAATAAAACTAAAAAGGAACTGCAGGAGTATCCGGGAAGGGAAAAGGGGGACTTTTACACCTTTTTACCTGTTGGTTAACACAAATATCTAATCAGCCAATCACATGGCAGCAACTCAGTGCATTTAGGCAGGTAGACATGGGCAAGATGACCTGATGAAGTTCAAACCAGAATGGGGAAGAAAGGTGATTTAAATGACTTTTATTGAGGCTTGGTTGTTAGTACCAGACAGGCTCATTTTCCCACACAATTATTTGTAGAAACTACAGAGAATGGCCCAAAAGAGAGAAAATATCCAGTGAGCAGTAGTTCTCTGGGCATCTCTGCCTTGTTGATGCCAGAGGTCAGAGGAGAACTGCCAGACTGTTTTGAGCTGATAGGAAGGCAACAGAAACTCAGATAACTATCCGTTACAATCAAGGTACGCAGAAGGAACAACACATCAGAGCTTGAAGCAAATTCCCATATATCCACAAATGTACCGCTGTGTCACATAAAGAGATACAGGTTCCTTCCAATAGGTAGTAAATCGTTGTCAATCAATATCATTTTTGAACAGATCAGTGAGTAACAGATCTGACATGATGCTCTATGATCAAAAGGCAAATATCTTCCTGGAGAAAAGGACACATTTTTTATTAACAGCAGCTGTTAAGGCAGATGCCACTGAAACAGAAAAAGATAAACTGACCTTTTGGTATATGCCTGGAGATCACTGAGAGCGATGTGGGCAGTTCGGAGAAAACCTTCAATCTTTTCAGGGGTAAGACTTAATGACTGGATTAAAGTAAACATTTAATGTTCAGTCATGCTGCTGGATGGCTTTTACTAAGATATATTAATGTATGTGTCTTGGTCTTGGTAGGGCAGGGTAGTTTCTCTTTTCCAGCATGCAAAGGATTTGTTTGGCAGCACTCATTAGACTGACCAATACTCGAAACAAAGGGAAAGTTTAAGGAACTCAATGAAGATCTTAGACTACGATGACCTGGATGACTGAGAACCTTCACAGACAAGCTCTAAGAAGGAGAGCTGTAGATTTAAAGAAGTTCTGAAGGTCTCTTGAAGCTATTTCCAAAACACATTCCAAGATCATAATTTTAAACAATTTTATGTAAGTACAAGTTATTCAGGTATATCACTACATTGCCATGGTCCAAATTCTTCAACTTCACCTCGACTCAACAGCTAGATGGTTGAAACGTGGACACTGTTGGGTCAATAATCGCAAGCATGTTCAGGAACAACCTGAACAAAAGCAGGCTAACATTAGCTAATGCTAAACTAAGCTACGCTAATGGACTTCCCAAAGCCCCGAACTCAACCCTATTGTATATTTGTGTATTTATGCATAAAACCAATTTTAAGGAATTCTACCAATTCTGCCAAGTAGTAAAATATCCAACCAAAATGATGTGAGAAGCTTGTTGATGGATGATGGTGGAATTTGCTGAGAGACCAAATATTGATAAGATGCATAAGATGGAAAAACAAAAGTTCAAAGTGATCATTAAAAGCCCATAATTACCATAACATTCATGCTCATGATGAATGTATGAAAACTACAACTGTAAATTCCCAAATTTCATCACCACCATTACCTTATACATTAATCCATTCATTCTGAGATAAACAGCCTGCAGTCTTTGTGCAGTTTACGTGTTCTGTTTGAAGCTTTCAGTTATGTTGCTCTGTTGTTTAATATGTTAACGATCCAGTTTCCTGCCCATTGACCCTTTTCTAAATGATAAACACTACAAAAATGTGCCAGTTTGGCTTGTCTGCATTCCATTAATGATTGATCTTTTCTATTGCAAAAAAGATCTGACAGTGTGACAGGGAGATGTCATTGGATCATTGCAAAGTCGCATTTTTACACAGGCGGAAAAAGGCCTGTGAACATCAACAGGACACATTTCTACCAATGTTTTTGACATGTATTTATTATTAAGTCCTTTCCTGTGAGGTGTTTACATCGTTTAACCTCCTGTGGATTAAATACAAACTGGACTCAATGTGTCCATTCTATTCCACTGTTGCACTCTCCCACTGCTGCAGTGTTCTATCTTTCTGAATGAAGATCAATGGGGATGCACTGCCTAGAATGACAATGACCATTACCAGAATCTTGCATCCGCCACTAGAGGGAGATAATGTATTAACAAGACTTTACTGCAGCATTAGGCCTGGGGAGGGCATACACTGTACATGAGGGAGGGCTGCCAATAACATTCAACAGCTCTCACGACAGACAGCCATCTCTGAAAGACTCAGGGTCATCTCTCCATTTTTGCTCCAGTAGACATGGTTTCAACTGCATGAGAGAGCTGCTGATTTACCTTTGTCCTGAGGGAACAACTGGGTAGTGAGTGTTGCATCAGAGGGCCTGCTGCTGCTGGGTTTTGTGCAGTGAGGTGCAGCGATGCAGATAGAGATGGGTAGTATAGAGCTGACACAGGACATTATTGCATGACAGAGTGTAGTTGCTTTCCTGTAACCATTTTACATGAAATCCCAGCTGAATAAGGCAGTCCATCTTTTGCTCTGTCTACTCTTTGTACATTGTGAGATGTAGAAAAATAAATAGGTTCTTTGGAAGAAAATAAATGACTTGGCTCAAAATAAAACCTGAAACTATCATAAAGATTGACATGATGCAGTTGGATTTTTTTAATAAATAAAAAAAGTACATACCTGTGTATGGAATAAAGCTGAATTCAATTTGTCCAATTCAGGTGGTTGAACTTTTAAAAACAAATTAGTCAAAAATATAATATGTAAACTATATATGCTCACGGGCACTTTATTAAGTACACCTGTTCTAATCACTCATGGCAGCCACTCAATGCATTTAAAGCTTGACAACATGGTCAGGATGACCTGCTGAAGTTGAAACTGAGCATCAGAGTACTGGGAAGAAAGGCAATAACTCACTTGTTGCAAGCAAGGTATGCAGAAGAGCATTTCTCGATGCACAGCACATAGAACGATGAAGCAGAAGAAGAGCAAGCACGCTCCTGTCACTCCTATTAGCTAAAAGGCACACCAAGATTGAACAATAGAAGACTGGAAAAATAGTCCTGTCTTGATTTCTGTGGTGACATTCGGTTGGTAGGGTCAGAATTGGGCTTAAACATAAAAGCCATCCTGTCTTATAGCAGAGGTTCAGGCTGTGTGGTGGTGGTGTAATGGCGTGGGGATATTTTCTTGGCATACTTTGGACCCCTTAGTAGCAACTGAGCATCAATTAAATGCCACAGTATTCCCAAATATTGTTGTCAGCCATGTCCATCCCTGTATAACCACGCACTTCTGATGACTTCTTCCAGCTGGTTGACACACCATGTCAGAAAGCTCAAATCATCTCAAACTGGCTGCAACTATCAGGTCAGCATGAATTAAAATCTCTGAAGAATGCTTCCAGCATCTTGTTGAATTTATGTCATGAAGAATTGAGGCAGTTCTGAAGGTAAAAAAAGGGGTCTGACCCCTGTGACCAGCGCTTATGCTACCCTTATATAAAAAGTCAGTCTAGTTACTGTGAAATAGCACCATCATTTGGACATAACCAATAACTACACAGTTTGATTAATTATGCTATCAGGTCAATGAAGCTGACCGTACAGTAGCTCCCAGTCTACTCCATCTCCATTACTAACTGTGCTACAGTGTGGTGAATGGATGTGGGCGTGCACAGGAAGAGGAAGCACAAAGGGAAGAAAAGCAGTCATGTAAATTCATGTTTTAATCAACATTTGAAAACAAACTGGACAAATGAAAGACTGTTTCTGCTTTTATAAACTATGTGTGGCTTTTAGGTTTTAAATCATTTAAGAAATCACATTTTTTTTTCCAGAGAAAAAGAAACTAAAAGACACT
>VOQK01011457.1:42079-57993 GCA_015052645.1 Benitochromis conjunctus | reverse complement strand
AGCAAGAGAGAGAGATGGAGCAAGAGAGAGAGATGGAGCAAGAGAGAGAGATGGAGCAACAGAGAAAGACGGAGCAGCAGGGACATACAGAAGAGCAGGAGAGAGAGAGATGGGGCAAGAGATGACTTTGCTCGCCCTGAACCTGCCATATTACAGGCCTTCTTATTACCACCCACAGCAGAACACCAGCAGTGCAGTTGTGATGAGGGTGTTCAGCTGTAAAGATGGCACCAACAGGAAGTGGCTTACTTATTGCAAAGAACGCCATTTATTGTTCTGCTTCGTGTGTCTGGCATTTGCAAGGCGGACTGACACCAGCACATTTATTACTCGACCAAGCAGTCTTTTTGTTTCCGCTATGTACTGTTTAAAATCCAGAATAGGGAGGATGGTGTAGGTTTAAGTTTATTAGATTGATACATATATACCAACAAGGCAGTGTACATCAAAGCGGTTGTTTTCATTCAAAGGTTTTATGGCTTTTCCTATAATGCCTGGTGGGGATGCCCGGGCCGATTTTTTGTCCCAGTCCAGCCCTGGTTATTATGTTACCATAACGTTGTTAAAAAAACAAAGACTTGAAAGGACTTGAAATTCAAAGTTTCTGACTTGGGACTTGACTTGAGGGTTGTCCGTCTTGACTTGAGACTTGACTCTGACTTGCCTGACTTTTACTTGAGACTTGACTCTGACTTGAGGGTAAAGACTTGAGACTTACTTGAGACTTGCAAAACAGTGACTTGGTCCCACCTCTGCTAAATAGTCAATAAGTGGTTCAATTTAACCCAAAATATCAACTTTTCCAGATATATTGTTTTTTCCACAGAAACACTCTTGCATGTAGTTTTAAGACACTTTACAGTAAATTGGCTGTTTCACACCCAGATACAGGATTCTGAGTTGGAGGAGTGGTTGCCAGTTTAAAGTTCTTTAAACCACATCAGACAATCACACACATTTCATTAAACTGACTTTTTTTGTACTTTCCTTTGAACATCAAGAAGGTGAATTTAAAAAAAAATGATAAAGAACACTGAGCTGAAAGGATGCTGTAGTTTTCAGAGCTTCACTAACAATATAGAAACAGTTCAGCTCCTGTTACTGTTGCTGCACTGAGGATTAAACATCTTGACAAGCAAAGGAAGATGAGAAGAGAACCCAGACAATCCACACTTTCCCCCTTGGTAAAAGGGGGTCTCGTTTGTTCGTAAGAGCTTCGTTTTTCTGGTAAGCACTATGTGTTTTTAGCGTACGTGTCAGAGAGAGATGGACAGGAAAGGAAGCAGAATTAGGAAGAAAAAAAAACGCTGCAAATGAGAGGAGAAAATAAAGATGGATGCAGACGGAACACCTGCCGGTTTGCTCTGAGCTATAGGTCAGTTTTAGGTCTCTCCATTTTTTACCACCTGTCTGTTGGATATAGTTTGACTGGCAGGCTCCACCCTCCCTGGAGCAGCACCTGCCCTTAACTTGACTGACACATATTTGTTCTTCTTTCATGTGTATTCTTTGTAACCACAATTGTTGGTTTATTTCATTACGTATCCCGTTACCCTAACACAAATCATCACCAATAAATACCCAGCCTAAACTCTAATCTGAACCATGAAATGAAGTCAGAACCTATGTCATTTCAAGGTATGTAAAATAGTGAGGGGAAATTGCCTTGTCCTCACAAAGGCAAGAGAGACAAATATACACACACCTATTTAAAGTATGTCTTCCAAGCTTTAGTATTTTCTTTAATACCAGATACCTGACGGCTCTTACAGTTTCCTTTCTCATTTTCCCCGGCCTTTTTTCCAAATTGAAACTGCAGAAAGTAAAAAATATATATAAAGACAATGACAATGTGATGTGATTTTCACTTTAAACCCTGCTGGATTCAGTTGAGGGTCGAGAAAGGTGAAGCTAGGAGAGTAAAAGTAACAATTTAAATGGTCACTGTAATCATCACTTCATTAACCTTCAAAGACATTTAAAATGCAATCGCCCAAAAAAGCTATAACGAGTAAGGCAAGGTTATAAGTATCTCAAGTGGTTGTGCTCTTAATAACCTGCTCTAGTACAGCGAGTGTGGTGCTTTAAAAGCCCATATAGCCTGTATTTATTAATAAAAAAGGGGCTCAATCAATTTAACTCCGTCACTCCCTTCCATAGTAAATCTACAGTGATGAAAGTTTGACTCGTCAACTTTTAACGGTTCATGCAAAAAACTCAAGGGCAGGACCCACTGAAAAAATTTTTTTGATGAACACTTTGAGACTCACAATGACTACATCCAGTTAGCGCCTGGCTCGTGACCACACGAGCCAACCTTCGCTTCCCACATGCATCAGTGAACGTTACCTGCGTTACCTTTGTTCCAGTGCGTTGTGGGTTCAGGTAATAAGTTATTGCTTTTACTGGAGAGGTTATGGGTGAATGCTTTTTGCTTTGCACAGGTGCAGGTAAGGGTACTCTCTGTTTCACCATAGGCTTGAGTGCAGGCGAGAATTTCTTTAGAAGCATATTTAAGTAAGTATTAAGTATTGTTGGTAGATGAACACCAGGCATGCCAGTGAAATCTGGGGCACCCACACCTACTTCTGGGAGGAGATAGACATCACTAACTCAAATACACCCACACACATATGCACACAACAGAGAGGGAGCGATAGAGCGGGTATAAGGGAGAGAGCAGCTCTGAACCTGAGAGGACGAGGGGACTGTGTGCTGGATAAAGCAGCAGAGTCATTTTTTTCACAATGACTAACAGAGCACATTTTTCTCTTGCAGTGTGTCACTTTGTAATTTACATTACAGACTTATTTCATCGTGTTTTTATGTTCCACCTCCACAACAGGATTTTTCACATTTGTCACTGTTAAGGATTCTGGATACACTCAGACATTTTTTCCCCCCCTCACAGAAAATGAATTAAATTTGTATGAAAAACAAGAATCCATCCCTCTCAGCCTTATCTAAAAACAGAAATGTAAAATTTTCTGAAAGGGCTAAGACGAGGAAAAGAGCACTTAAGCTGACACTCTCATTTCTCTCTGCTTCTTCAATAAACAGAATGAGATGGAATAGAAAAGCTCGGAGCAGACAAGGACGTGCATTACAAAACTGGGATTGTACACCTTAGAGTGAGTCTACAGTAATCAGAATACTACTTAAGACAGCACAACTGCAAATTAATATGCAGAATTGTCAATGATTATTATACTCCACTGATTGATCCTTGGTTTCTCCTTGTCTGATGGTCCGACGTTACAGATGTTCTGTTTAAAACCACACACATGCGCGCACATATGCACTCGAATGTAAGCGGGTTATTTGCGATAATTGTTTGGCCTGCTGTGGCACCTCTGCTCTTTCACGTTGGGGAAGAGGACAAAGGTAAAGTTATGAGATCAAAAAAACACAAAAGAATAAAGGGAGACAACCTTGGTTTTCATGTGAAGGTGCTCTCTGTTGTCACTGATGTGATGATTGACACATGATATGTCACATGACTCTATTGAGTGGTAAACAGAGACCTCTCCTAGTAGCAGAGGCATGCTTTGGTTCTTTAAGCCCATTTGAACACTTGTCTTAATTGTATGCAGATGGCAAACACACCACTTCAGGATTTTAGGCCACCACTGCCATGTTTCACAAATATATTTGTCTGAGGTTACACTGAAACCTTTGAATGGCTAGGCCACTTTTGCACTTGCTTGGTTAATTGGTGGCTGAGAAATGCTTACTGTGTCTGGGAGCTTCTTGGATCCTGGATGAATGGATTAGACTCCACGGTGACCTACATTATTCATAAAAGTGTAAAATATGCCTGTAATCATACTCAAGATGGCAGTGAAGACCATATCATTTCCAGATGTGGGTAAACAACCATTACTATTGCAGCAAAAGCCACAAATCAAGCAGAAAGCACCAAGCTGGACTAATGAGAAATGTGAGATACAAAAAAGATGCAACCAAGAGATGAGTGTGGTACCCTAGTGCCAATATGTACACCAGTCAGGCATAACATTATGACCACTAACAGGTGAAGTGAATAACACTGATTATCTCTTCATTATGGCACATGTTAGTAGGTGGGATATATTAGAGAGCAAGTGAACATTTTGTCCTTAAAGCTGATCTGTTAGCAGCAGGGAAAGTGTAAGCGTTTGAACAAGTCTGGAAAGGGTCAGATTGTGATGACTAGACAACTTGGTCAGAGCATCTCCAAAACTGCAGTTTTTGTGGGGTGTTCCTGGTCTGCAGTGATCAGTGTCTATCAAAAGTGGTCATGAAAGGAACAGTGGTGAGCCAGCGACAGGGTCCTGGGAGGCCAGTGTTCATTGATGCACATGGGGAGCAGGGCTAGCCCGATCCAATAGAGGAGCTACTGAAGCTCAGATTGCTTAAAGAGTTGATGCTGGATCTGATAGAAAGGTCTCAGAATACACAGTGCATCACAGTTTGTTGCATATGGGGTTGCATAGCCACAGACCAGTTAGGGTCCCCATGTTGACCCATGTCCACCAATAAAAGTGCCAAAAATAGATCAAAACTGGACCATGAAGCAATGAACCAAGGTTGCCTGGTCTGATGAATCACGTTTTCTTTTACATCACGTGGATGGCCCAGTGACATGTATGTTGCTTACCTGGGGAACATCTATCACCAGGATGCACTATGGAAAGAAGGCAAGCCAACAGAGGCAATGTGATGCTTCGGGCAATGTTCTGGATCCTTCTATCCATGTGGATGTCACATTTTGCATACCCCCTACTAGCTACCTTTTAGGAAATGGTATTACCTGAAAGCTGTGTAATGCAGTCTGCTGCAAAGCAAAAATTGTTCAAGAATTGTTCGAGGAACATTTAGCATATAGTAGTTTTAAATCATTAGACCCTGGAGAAAAAAGTTTTAAAAACCTTCTTGCGTTGCTTTGGTCACTAGCAGATTGCCTCGGTTACCAATAGTTTGCATCAAAGATGCCAACTCTGGGCAGCAAACCAGAAGCAGAGAATCTTCACCTTCTAGTAAAAGTTGTGTCTTACTAATGCAACCAACGTGTTTCAAATTGCATTAATTTTATGTTGAAGGCAAAAAAGAAGCTCAGATGAACTGAGCTGACTTCTTGGCTTTTCTAGTTTTTTAGTAATGCATTTTTTTTGTATGTTCTATGACTGGAAGTTAAATAATTCGTCTTAACATATTACAGGAAAATTTAATTAACTTCTTCATCAAACATCGCTAATACATTGTCTCAATTTTCCACTGAAGCTTACAAGTTCTTTTCCAGATAGCAGCTACATATGTAAGTGCATGAAATGAAAGGTTTTACTCCTCGTGTCAGAAATTATTCTCTGACAGAGAAGCTTCACGGTCGTGGAGGAATCAAAGTGAAGGAGCTAAAGAGGATACACTTTCACACACTTCTGCACATGCAGAGGGTCATTTAAAGTGCTATTACAGTGTCCAGTAGGGACTATCTAAAACACTGCAGGCCACTGAAATGCTGTTGATGCCCACAGCAACCTAACCAGTAGGTGGGCTATCTAACAGCTGGTTGGGAGAGATAATAGAAACTGTGTGTGTGTGTGTTTCTGTACGTTTCTAAGTGTACCTCAGGCAAAATTAATGTGCACAGTACCTCATGACTGTTCTGATTTATTTTATCCCCCTCACACTGGATTAGGTTTTATTCAAGTTAATTAAGGATTTTTAGTTATAACAAAAAAAAAGTTTTACTGTATAAAAACAGTTGGGATAACTTGATTTGTCACACTGTATCTCCTTAAACTTTTTGGTTGCTGTGCACTTCCTATGGTTAGACATAAAATAAGCAAAAGTGTTGTCCACTATAAAACAACCAAATATGTCATCTTTGCAATTTGTTATCGCAATATAAATTGATGTATTACGTTACATTAGCAGCTGCTTAAGCAATTACCAGCAAAAGACAGAGACATTTTCTAACATTTAATGTTTGGGCAGGGCGTTATAACCAAAATTTAACCATGACTGAAACTAAAAGTAGTCTCAAAAAACACTCACACTTTGAAAAATCAAATGTGTTTGACCCCCTTCCTTTTATCGTCCCTCCCAAAATGCTTTTGTAACTTGACTAATACAATTTTAGGAAATTCGAGTGCGATTTAGTTGCCCAAAATGGAAATTCTAAGAGAAATGTTCAAAATTATAAGGCATGATGTTGCTGCTAAAGCTCAGTTAATATCATCCATATAGCTAAAACTTAATGGTTTGAAATAGATAAAAACCATTAACCATTAATGTTAAAACATCTGCCATGCTGGGAATGGATATGGTTCCTGAAGAAGAAAGCACTCAATTTTTCATGGCATGTTTTGTTTTTCAGTGTTTCTACTTCCACATTATGTTTTTACGCCTTGCAGAAGTTTGGAAGCAGCACAGACTATTTGCCATTGCTGAATGAAACCTACACTCTGCTGGTCAGTATATTTTATTCTGCTGCAGGTATATCTGTGAGCCATAATAGTCGCCCATATTTCTCTCAGAGGTTTTCAGTGGCACCCATGCAAGCTCTCCACCTCCAAGGCTGTTGCTGTTTTGGCGACTCCCCCTCTGCATCCCTTTAAAGTACATCGTAAAGACTTGAGTTACACCCTTTGTCTTCACATTGTTTTCATTTCTTCCCTTTTGTTCCACTCCCTCCTTTTGTGTTTTTACCCCTGCTCATTAATTCACAACCTGCAGCCATGTGGGTAACACTTATCTGAGAATAAAGAGCAGGAAACAGGAGAAGTGAAGAAGACAGAAAGTTCAGGAGCTGAGGGCACATCAGAGCATTGTTGTGGGAAAGGCACAACTTTGCTGTCATTCCAACTTTTGGACATGAATATTAAAGGACTCCACCACCTTAGGGGTTGAGGCACACTTCATAAAAAATGAAAGAATATGCCATTCAACATTAGCAACAATGGAATGAGTGTCCAAGCATATTCCAATTAAAAACTTAAACACGAAACAAAAGAGGAAAATAACGCAAAGAGATGTGATCTGGAAACCAAGTTGATATGTTGCAATATGTCATCAAACTGTATTATTTAGACCATTAAATGACCAGAATAATGACATGACAGGACAATTTTTAAATCATGTATGTTCAGAATCAATCAGCAACACAGTTTGATTAATCCGAAGATTCTCGGCTCGTTCATTAATGCAGTGTCATTTTGCAAATGGCAGTGAGCAAATGTCTCTGCTGCTGCTTGGCGCCTGATGCTAATTCAGTCTAGTTTTACTCAACAGAAACTGTAGATCAAGTCTATTTTTTCCATGTTTTTCAATCATTTAATGAATTTGAGGCTACAGCTACCACCACTCTAAATTCTTCACTCTGTGGTTATCCATCCATCCATTTTCTTCTGCTTATCCAGTTCATGGTTGTGGGAGTGCTGTAGCCTAGCCCAGCTGTTATAGAGCAAGAGACATGGTACACCCTGGACCCTGTACAAGGCTTACAGTGTGCACATAACATGGATGTGGAACTCAAGGGACTGTGGGAAACACAGCTGCTGGGAAACCAACCAGACAAAATAGAAGTTGACAAAGAACAGAAGACCGCAGTTGTTATGGATGTAGCAATACCAGCTGATGGCAACATCAGGAAAAAGGAGCATGAGAAAATAGAGAAGTACCAGGGGCTGAAGACAAAACAGACGTGGAAGGTCCAAAGTGGTGTCGGGGTAACAGGAGAATTAGGAGCTGTAACCCCCAAACTGGAAGAGTTTGTGCACAACATAAAGGATAAAGACTTGAGGGTCGTGCGCAGTATCTGACCACATACAGTAATATCCTCTCAACTGAGAAGATGTGGTTTTTCTGGTGTGACCAGCAGAATGTTCGCATGTGCCATAGCACTACTAACCAAAAGTATTTAGTTTACGAGGAAATTAACATAAGTTATTGTGAGTCAGGCTACCACCAGGTAGTATAAGTTATAGTTATAGAGCCTTTCCAATTATGTTTTATTTTCATGCTGTTTGTCACAAATAACACCATTTTAACCTGTGGAACATTTTCATGGGTACTTCAATTCTCACACAATTTCAACATTTCACTAAGACTTTATAAACAACTGATTGATGGTGTAATTATTGTCTAACTAATTCATAATAAAATGAACTAAGTGGCGGGTGTTATGTGAAACGGTTAAACCCAGCATGGAACAAGTCTCATTTACAGCGAGTTGCACCTGTCACTGGCCCAGGCTTCTGAATCTCTGTATGGCCAGTGAGACTGCAGGAAGAGAGAAGGATGGCTTAATTTATGGAGAAGCACAGCTGTTCCTAATTAACAATAACTTGTGTTCAGGCTCCCTCATCTAGACAGAGTGGCAGCATGAGCGTTAGCAGGACCCACAAAGTGAAGGAGCTGAACAGAAGTGAGTCATTCGTTAGCTATTTACACACATACTTTTCTTTACCTGGTTTACTTCACGTTTCCTTCTAGCCACAACAACATTACTGCAACAGATCATCCTCTGGCCCTCCTGTCGTGTTCACCGCCCGCCCCTTACTTTAGTGTTCCCAGTCAAAATTGACCGGTCTGTTTTATGTGCTCGTAAATTAGCACAAAAAACATTTTTACCTCCAAATTCAGTTCAGTGGGTCGTTCAGTGAGTGAGTGGATTCCCATTCATTTCCTATGGCGGTCACTTTTGACCAGGAACACCGCAGGTGTCACAAGGTTGATTAAAACACTCAAAATTCAATGAAAGAGGTGATCGTCACTTTGATATGTTCAAGTGCATAGTGTGGAGGATATCATAAGGCCTTGAGGCAATCGGATGTAAACCACAATATTTGTGTTTTAAGTTGTAAATCGGTCAGATTTGACCCGAACACGACAGGAAGGCTAGGAAATGAATTCCCTTGAGAAGATACAGGGACCGGCGTGGTTGTGCTTTGGTCCTATGCAGAGTATGCACACAGTTTTGCAGACCATCATCTACATGTTGTTGCTATTTAAGTCACAAGAGGGCAGTGTTAAAAACAGCCACTGCGTGTTATTCTTGAATGTGTTTGTGTTGGTGGTTCTGCTTCGCTATGTACGGCTACAAAGAGAGCTCAAAACTATAGAAGGAAAGTCACTTTATATAGTGAAGTGAAAATCCATATTTAAAACAATGAAACATGGCAATTGATGCCTTTTCAATCTTTCATTATATATTCATTTATTTTTATTTTTGCACATCTTGCTCTTTGTGGTGAACGCCACAGCATTTCAGCCTATTAGTGTTTTACCAGTCCATACTGTCATCTCTCTGGACCGGTATCACTGAGAATGCACGGGCACAAATAATGAACCATTATTCAGTGGTGTTACCTTAATGCTTGTGTGGAACGCTAGTAGTCAAAAGTTGTGTAAAGCTATTTAAAAAGACCTAGTGTTAAAACTGGGGTTGAGTGTCTAGTTCAAGTCCATTGCAAGTTAAACAAAAAAAAACCCCAACAACACACAATATGACATATACCAAAAATAGAAAGAAAATAATAAAGCATAACATGGCTTAATAAGATTTAGACATTAGGCTCCATATTAACAGCCCTGCATGTTGGTTGATATAAATCCTAGTACTACTGCCCTTTACTGAGACAATGACATTTAACATTGGAGCTTGCTGATTAGGGATTCTTGTGCTTGATGTGCTCTGAGGCGCTCCAATTAGAGCAAGCACACAATTATTTCTCCACAAAATGTTCCCAATTCTCCTTTAGCAAAACAATTTAATCTTAAAATATAATTACCTCAGACATCCTTTCAGTGCCTTCAGAACAATTCACCTATAAGAGCTAAAAAAAAAAAAAAAGCCTACTAAGTTTCTGTCATTGTATAATAATTTCTTTTACCTCTACTGTACCTCCACAGCTTACCAGCTTTAGCCCTCGAGGTACACGTTTCCTAAATTAGGGAAAGTGACAGTACAGTTGAGTCTGTTTTATCCTTCAGCACCAGAGCATACCTCCGGGGTATAGTTCTTATTATACTGAGAGGAAAATGGCACTGTTTGTGAAATGAACTGTCAACATTACACCACTGATT
The DNA here is from genome assembly GCA_015052645.1 of Benitochromis conjunctus. Taxonomy (NCBI): domain Eukaryota; kingdom Metazoa; phylum Chordata; class Actinopteri; order Cichliformes; family Cichlidae; genus Benitochromis; species Benitochromis conjunctus. The sequence continues at coordinate 47,925 of VOQK01011457.1, read as the reverse complement.
TGCCATACCCTTCACTAACTGCACATCTAAAATTAGCTCATTTAAATTTGTTTACCAGTGTGGTTGAAACTGGACTGAAAAATCTAGCAGGTCATCTAAATGCTTTCAGACAAACACACACAGTTTTGGGTGCTTCTGCGGCAAAAACCCATTCCCCACAAAGTTTTTGTCAAAAAAGAAAATATAGCTAATATCGAGCCAAGTATGACCTCATATTCAATAACGTTTACTCTAAATCTTTTCAAATCATTTCTTTGTTAGGCAACAGTATGAGTCAAAGGTGCTGTGTACCCATGTTGCCTGCGGTTTGTTCAGCAAATCCAGTAAACTCAAATGATTATTGACCTGCTGTGTCTGCACAACTCTTTTATTGGCTAAACTCTTCTGTTTCTGATTGGATTGTTCTTGAGATTGTTATCCTGTCTGAGCTCCAGAAATCCTCAAACCTAAATCATTAACATGCATGTAAAACAGACCAGGATCCTGTCAAAATAGGACTCTGCAAAAAGTGAAACGAAAGTGGTCTTGTTGTGCATAATAATGAGGATTATTAACATTCAGGTTGAGTTCCAGGAAGTCGTGAGAGAATCCCTGAAGGATTTAAAACTCTCTGGTTTCATAAGTTTAAAGTGACTCCGCTTTGAGGTTTTGTATCTTAAGCCTTAAAGTTGGCAAGTCGGCAAACTGGCATCACATGCTGACTAACTCAGTGCAAAGCTGGTTTTTCGTGGCATAGAAAGGGCTGCGCACACAGCTTACCTCCAGAACCTGAAAACTGATTATGGGCCTGTCACATGTACTTAAATACAACTATGCTGTGTAGAGCTGTTTACCACAAAAAAACTTCACCAGATCAGACTTTTGGGTTTTTGGGCCAATGACTGATGTGCCCGATTGATCTGCAGCTCTAAACAGGAAGTGAATTCACTTAGAGTCAGGATGGGTTGATTTCTGGTTTCTCTTTTCTGTGTGGTTGAAGCTTCAGATTAGCCATTTAGAATGCTAATTTTCAGTTATCTGCCTTTATCCTTCGTTCTGGCTCTTTGATACAGGAGCGTGCAAAACAGAGTCAGCAAGGGAAAAGAATACAAGTAGAAGTTGTGGTTAGATTACAGAGAGGTGTTTGTTTTTAAAGATTTGAAATGATGTTTGCTGGGTGTAACTATCTGAGAAATGGTTCATGTGCTGCTACATTGTTAGCTCTCTGAGGCTGCTTAAATTAAGAGAATTAAGTGTACCACTGCAACAAGAGTGGAGCTCAAGTCCATCAAATGTACGCCTGGCAATATTATTAATTTTCACAAACTATGATTTATTCATGTATTTAAGACAACGTGCATGTGCGTCCTTTACCACATTTAAAAACACTGCCAAAGTTTTCTTTGGTTTGAACTTGGCTAGAGTGACATGTTTAACTGTCCGGTTCTGGGCCCTGAGCCCTATTTTGCACACAAAACAGTGGTGTGAATAGAGGTAGTGTTCAGAAACTTAAAGAGGGAAATTTGACAATAATAATTCATATGCTGCTGAAAGAGTAGATGGGCTATAATTTATTCAATCTACAGGTTGTGTAATGCTAACAACCTGTGCAGGGCAATACACAGGATAGTTTCTATCATGTGAATGCTCAAAATGCAAGTGGATGTTTTCACTTACTGAAAAAACTCACATGTGTAAGGTTAAAAATTATTTATTAGATTTGCCTTTGAAAGGACCCGATTTGGTCAACATTATTACATTGGACTGTTATGATTTGCAAATTTATATCCAGTGAAATATCAGCCTTTCACATTTATTGGTTATTTAAAAAAAATGGTGTTACATTTATGATTGCATGTAAGTGAAGGCAGCAGCGTCCTTTTTCTTGTTTTATTTATTTATAGCTTTATTTTTTAATAGTCTTTACTGAGGAGAACTGTGGAACACGTTTTCAGATTAGAAGGGAGAAAGGATGGAAGGAAACAAAGAACATCCTCATCCTCTCTGCTTTAACTCCTACAAGAGTCTGCTTCCTTTGATTAATGAACTCTCCAGCTCAAGGATAAATTTATGTAACTCACACAGATTTATCTCATTTCTTTCTGCAGCAGTGCCCTAACCCAAGCAGAGCACATTTCCTGTGTTCATTGTGTTCCTTGTTATTCAGTATTTCAAAGTTATTCCATTCGGTCATGGAAAACTAGATAAATCCATCAATCGCTTTCTCAAGGTTTGTGAAGAACACGTCTCTGTTATCACAAATCAGCTGTGGCATCAGTCAGAGTCTGGGTTTCTATGTCAAGTATTGATAATTAATGTATACGTTAATAGACATCAGTGTGTTTTTATATTAGGATAATCAATCTTCAGTCATTTGTTTTTCAACCTGCAGCATTTCACCTTAATGTGGCTACTGTGAAAACAGATGGAGAGCTTCATGTGTCAGTGTGCCAAACTCACTGAGGCTGCAGAGCAAGACAAGGACTACAATCACCAGCTGCTCTCGAAGACAGTGAATCTGAAGTTTTAACCATGGAAAGAGAGACCCACTGGTTTACTTGTCATAAAGCGAGCCTACACATATCTGCAGAGGAGTAGCTTTCACACGGTGTTATCCATCAATCCTTGGTCCAAAGAAAACATGGATGTGGCTCCTTGAGCACATGCCCTAGCAGGCCTACTGTGTTTTTCTGCGTGGGTGTGTCCTGGTTTTCCTAACTCAGCTGCCACCTCGTTTCTCCTGTGGAGACAGTGCACAGCTGACTCCACTCAGTAATCAGCACTGAGTAGAAAAGCTGAGGAGAGGAGTCAGCCAGCCCCACTGGGGGCTTCAGTGCTGTGTGGAGCTGCTAGTCAGTAGTTATGTTCTCCAGCTAACAGGGGAGTAGTGATTTTCTGTTGGTAATTCTTTAATTTTGACTTTTCCCTTTTTTTAAGAACCAGCACTCAGGTTTTGTTGATGTGTTTCTTTTGATTTTATAGAAACATTATTATTTATCCCCTCACCTCATTTGCCTTTTTGTGGGATGGAGACACAGACAGGCACAACTCCCTGCCTTACAGCCACAAACAGAACTCATTTCTGTGGACAGCCCTTCCTCTGTTGTAGAGATTCTGGTAAATAAAGAGCGATACGAATCGAGGAAAACTGCCAGCTGCTCTAATCATCTGCATTTTCTTTTGTGCATGCTCAACAGCCTCACATCACTTTGTGAAATGGTCACAACTATTTACTGATTTGTTTTTCTGGAAATGAATTTTCATGTCCCTGAACTTAATTTTTCATCTTGTTCCCTCCTTTCATGTACTCATTTACAGTCACTGCCCACTTCATTAAGTACACGTTGGACACCTCCTGCTTTATTTCTTGGTATAGATTCGATAATGTTTCGGAACCATTGCCCCGATTTTGGTCCATATTGACATGATGGTGACATACAGTTGCTACAGACTTGTTAGCAGCACGTCCATGATGTAAATCTCCCATTTCATCAAATCCCGTAGGTGCTCCATTGCATTATCTGAGATACTCTCCTTCATACCTTGGTTGTAACAAGTGATTATTTAAGTTGCTATCACAATTGCACAACCTTTCCCAGGCCATCGTGGCCATGTCTATATGCCACAATGCAATGCACTGCTGCCATGTAGGTACTGAGTGACACACCTTCCACTTTTTTCACTGAAATCATTGGACAACGTGTCCATAAAAATAAACAACTTGCATTTTTATGACATGACATGTTTTGCTATGAGATCAGGCTGGCATGACAGTTCATCACCAGAAATCTCAACTGTGATAGAGTTAAAAAAATATAAAAAAACACCATTACTGAGCGCATTATATGAGCTAACTTTCGCTTTGTGCTATATACTACATCACAAACTTGAACTCCGCTGGATTGCTTTATAGCTGTTAATTTTATGGCATGAAGTCGGACGACTGTTGAATATTTTCCATAAAACTGTCGTTTAAATGAATGATAGAAATTTAATGACAAAAGTGTCATTATGTTAAAGTGAACGGAAAGTTTTAGGTTTATTCTAAATAAATAAAAATAAACAGACTGCCACTGGTGCACAATCCAAACCATAAATCATGTCAACTTTTTTTTTTTTTTTTAGTTATCCTTGGTAATGAAAATAAACGTTTGACAGTGATTTATAGTTTAGAACTGATACAAGAAGCGGCTTTAATTGCACACATATATATTTGCTATGAACAGCACCAACAGTTCCTGGACATGTGGCATTCTATTAAAATTGGACCCAGCGTATCCACACATGGAACATTTTACCTCATGAGTCTGTTTGTCCACCTTCCTGATGAGGTTGCTTCTCATTTTCACGCACCGCTGTCACATACATGCAATTATTCATTGTATTTTTGGGCAGAACAAACATGTCCTTTTTTTTTTTTTTTTAAATCTAACACAACACCATTGCAGGGTTTGCAGCATCAGTAATCACGCTAACAGAGTACTTCACCATGCTGCACACTGCACTGGCCTTGTCACACAGAGCCAGAGCAGAGATGATTTATCATCCATGACCCGATACAGAAACAGCCACTTAAAGTCCCAGGGGAGAAACTTCATGTGTCTTCATATGGACAGATCCTCATTCAGACAAATTTCCACGGCGACTGTAGGTTGGAAACGGAGAGAGTGAGCTTCATCTTCAAACTCCGGGCGTGATTGGGACGGTTCATTATCCTCTTCAAGAAGAATTACATTAACAGAGTGTTAATGAGATGCAGCTTAAATATAGGGTAGAAGATCTTCACACTGCTGTTGAACAGTCCGTGACTTATACTCCCAGGAGAGACGATGCGGCACTATAACGCTTTCTGTGTCACCCCTGGCATGCTCACAAGCCTTTTCAGTGTCGCACTCATAGCCAAGCAAAAAATGAAAACTAACGAGCCGTGATGAACAAATAATCATGACCTCAAACTACTTGAGGAGGAGGAATTTTGGAATCAACAATACAGATGAAGAAATACATCATAAGAAACACCAGTTGAACATTGTATAATCTTTAAACAGATGCATCATCTGGTTTGTGTTCCAATTATTCAAACAAATAACGTGCCAGTTGTAATTTGTTCAGAGTTGTTTGTTTTCTAAAAGCTACAGGCCTATGGGTTGGGATTAAAGTCAGCTTGTGCCTCTGTATAAGTGTACAGTCATGGGAAAAGGGAGTACAGCCTCTTTAAATGCTAAGATTTTACATATCCATGTCTCATTAAACAAATAGCTAGTCCCAACAGGTTTTAAAAATAGCCGTACACCCAGAGATCAACAATAACACGGTAAAATATTACATACTCATTTAAATGAGTGAAGCTGGTCAAAATTAGGTTATAGAAAAAAAACTTAAGATCTTAAGAATATCAGAAAATCTACATCAGAATGACTGACAAAGAAAAGGATGAAGGTCTAGCAACAGCTCAGTAAAAGTCCAGGCCTCAACCTGACTGATGCGTGATGGCTGGACCTTTAGAGAGCTGAGCATCAGCGAACGCTCGCAAATGTCACTGAACTGAAGCAACATTGTGAAGAAGACTCTGAAAGTGATGTGAGAGCCATACAGAAAACAACTCCAATCCCTTCAGGTTGCTGCTGTTTAAAGGTGGTTCTAGAAGCTACTGAATCATGAGGTGTACATAGTTTTTCACACGTTGTCAATTATGTTGTTGTTAAACTGAGGTTGTATTGTACCTAATTTTCATAACTTACAAAAATCATCATGTCCTTTAATGTTGTTACTACATAAAACTTATTTATCATTTATTACGTTCAGATTGCTTGTGTTTTAGTTTTTTTTTTTTTTTTCTTCTGGTTTTTTTTTTTTTTTTTTATCGG
>VOQK01011457.1:17106-34353 GCA_015052645.1 Benitochromis conjunctus | reverse complement strand
AGCAGCTCCATCATTGTGGCTTGGAGTAGAGCTCACCGTTTCTATGCACAGGTGCGATGGGTGAAGGATCTGCCTTCTGGGGAGAGCTGGGCATATCCAGTGAGTAGACCCTAGGCAGATCCATGACCAGATGGAGAGATTATGCCTCTAGACTGACTTGACCTCAAGATGCAGTGGCTGGGAAATGTGTATTGTGTGAATATTTATATACCAATTAATATTTAAAATATTGTGTAAATATTTGTGTATTATGAAACTAGAAAAACACAAAACAATTTAAATGTAGTCTTCATTCCACTTACTGTATTTAAATCATCAAGTAATTAATGTAAATCATCTTTTCCACGCAATAGTGTTTGGTTCTCTAACTGCAGTGATAATGTACACACACCAGTCATATGCACCCACACACACCAACAGAAACTCAATAATCCTTTTGTGACAACTTCACAAAAGATCATCTGGTTTTTTTTGGGGGGGGGGTTACCAATTGAACACTTCTGTTGTGAAGTGGCAGCAGTAGGAGAACGGATGCTGGACGGTATAAATACATTTCTGGGTATAGGTATGTTTTATTTGTAGCTGGCCACTTTAAACTCAGGGCAAAAATGGCACTAAGATTGAAAACTACCATTATAGAAAGTTCAGAGTGTAAATGCATTTAATACGATAAACAGTAATCACAGTTAATGCTGAAGCCTAGAAAATGTTTTATAACAAAGTATTTCCTCAACCTGGACCACTCGTTAAAGTACATAAATGCATCTGAAGAAAAAATCTGGTGTTCTGGGTGTTTTAAAGGAAAGTCTTTAATTCAGCATGTTTGTAAGAATTTCTCTTTCAGCAATGATTTCGGTTCAACTTGGCGACCAAAGCAACATTTACTTTCTCTTCTCATCTTGTGGGGTGGTTGTTGTTTACAAATGTAAAATTTTGGCTAATGTATTTTGTCTTTCGCGCTTCACATGTACTGTACCTGATTGCAACATCAGCCCGGATTGGTCAAATGAACTCTGACTGCAAAATATTCCCCAGATTCTGCATTTTCGCACGCTTTTACATTGGTATGATTTTCTTTCCCTCTTTTTTTTTAATCAATGATAAAGTTGTAATTGAAATGTTTTAAAAACGTGAATTTGTTGTCTACTAATTCTTAGAAATCCAGAAATGTTTTCACTTATCAAAGTTTTCTCAGATAAGAAAATTCCTTTACAAAAGTGGAACTATGTTTAATTACTTTTAGGCATTTACAGCTCATAAGTTGTACAGGAATGTGAACAGACTGAAATTTTAATTACACGTTGTAAGAATAAGTAGAGGATGAAAACAACCTGACTGCTACTGGGAACAAATAAATGAGCAAATGAAGATGAACAAAATTATGATTTTTTTTGTGCTGTTTTCTGTCATTGGTAACCCAAGGGCTGCAGACTACATGCTGCAGACTGTAATGTATCCTGTTAAACAGGCTTAGGAATTATTCTAAGCTGAACAAGTCTTATTTCTTCTTGCTTGCTTCTCTTTTGACCTCCATTTTTTCTGTCATGTATCATGTATACTTCACCTTGTCTCGTTATCTTGGTAATAACAGCAATCCCATGTATTTGCTGACCAGTGTGATTCTAATTGAATGCAACTGCTGGAGCTATAACCTCTCAGCGTTCTATCAATGTAATCAAGTGGACTTTAATCTCATTTTCTATTTCTTTTCTTTGTGCGTTTTTATAGCCTGTAAGCGCAAGGACGTGACGGCGGCATGGGAAGGCTCATTTGAATCGCCTTTTAATGAAGTGATTTAAAGTTGAGTGCGAGCGCTGCTGCTTGCTGCTTGGACTGAGTGACGGAGATCAAGTGAAACGCAATCTTTATAATGCTGCCAAATTGCACATCACAGATATATATTTTTCTCTGGGTGTGATGTACCTTATTTCAATCACAGAGGACAAAAATAAAACATTGCACTGTGTTACAGAGGTGTACCGCATTGACTATAACAGTCAATCTAGTGTTATATCTCCAAACCTAGTGCAACTTTTCTTTCACTGCACAATCAATGTGCTTCTGAAGGATGTTTCTACACTTTCTTCTGTTCATGTTGTGAGATTTATTGTAATTTGTAATTGTAATTAAATATTTGTCGGAAATATCGGAAAAGACATTCTTTAAAAACCTGACATGCAACGCTGATGTCTAAAAGTGTCTCGCTTTGAAACGGCTGGAGTCACAGGGAGCGGATTCCTCTGTGAATGAGTCACTTGATTTCTCTGTACGCCACACAGGTGCCCATTAATGGACAGTCAAGATTTGTTGGAATGGAATGAGGGTGGCTAGATTGGATTTCCAGGGGATTCTCATTTCAGTCAACTCTAATCTGAGAGAGTGAGAGTGAGGAGGGGGGAGAAGTACTGTCATTATGTGTGATGGAGCAGTCCAGGATAAAACATCCCACTGTGAAGCTTTTAAATTCTGCCACTTGGAGAAACCACTTCTGACAGTGTGTGTGTGCGCGTGCGTGTGTAAAAAGTGTTTCCACACAAACCCCCTGTTTCCCGAATTAAATATAGAAAAAGCCCCCAACCCCCACCCCAACCTAAAAAATTGGGAATTATGTAAACTGCAAACTCACAGACAAATAAACCTTAGTGTAAAATCTCACCACTAGATGTCAGTAGGTTGCAGATTGAGTTCTGTTTTCTTACCTCTCCCAATTCAAGTGCATAATTGTAGCTATGGTGGCTGTTATAGGACAAAAATGCTTTAGTTAGCCAGAACAGATCAGAAAGATTAAATTTAGCTGGTTGCTGCTTTTAGCCTTGGTTAGCTGCTGTTAGCCTTGGTTAGCTGCTGTTAGACAATGTTAGTGTCTTTGAAGTTGAACATAAAACGTGTTGGATGTTCAAAAACATATAGACCTAACTGCACGTCTCTGACATTTTAGTATTGTATAAATCAATACAGATCGTGAAATCCTCAAGAAATAGTATGTTCCAGGCACCTAGTTGGAAACTAAAGAGGTGCAGGTATTCTGGAATTATCTGCCTGAGGAAATGACGTTGGAAAAGTCAAATGTCTTTAAGTCAAGTCTTAAACCATGCTTAAACTGTGCTACTTTATATTTTAAAGTATTTAATCAAATTCTTTGTTTTATTTTGTTGCTCCTGTGAAACCCTTCATAACAGGAGTTTTTAAGGTGTTATAAGAAGTTCATTATTTCCATTGGAACTGTTATGTGGCTCTTCAGTTGTAAAATGTTTCACTATGTTAACCTATTAAATGCTCACAATGTATCAAAACAGGAGATCTGTGGTGTATTTAAAAAAATGGAGGAAAAAAAACTCCACTGTAAGCTGATAATGAGATGTGGATTTAATACGGCAAGTGACACCCTTGGCATAGCATATACTCGTTTGATCAGCTGTTGTAAAACAACAGGGATTAAAGACACACTTGGAACAGTAGTGATATAAAATGCATCCAAGTGCATAAAACCGAGTGGTGTGCTGTGTAGTGCCTATCGGTGTTAAAGGTTATTCAGTCAGCAAAGACAAAACGCTCCATTTCTTTTTAATGTTTTGTATGAAGTTAAGATCTTTAACTCACTTATGTCTGAAGTGATTAGCTTTATTCTACGAGCTTAATTGGAAAAAAGAAATTGTGCTTTCTGCGTTCACAAGCAGCACAACATGAAGATCGCAGACACCACACAAACATAAAACCAAAGCCAACAAGCAAAGAGATGAAACTGTTGCCTTTATTGCCAAATGTGGCCCTTGATCTTAGCAGATTGGATCTGAGAAGCAAAGAAACAGAAATATGGAGGCTGAGAGAGAAAAGAGGGAGAAATCACTTTTTTTGCAGCAGTACAAGAATGAGCTCACATCTATATGGCTGCTGGATGAACAAAGAATAAAAAAATCTGAGTACAGAAGGGAAGGAAACAGGGAAACCAGTGGAAGGCAGGGAGGGAGAGTGACTGCACAACAGAAAGCTATAAAAGTCCCATTAAGCTCTCAGCCTTGATTGGTCTACAATTAAATGTCCATTTTCTTTGCCTGCATAGACAAGGTTGGCAACGTCACTTTGGCAGTTGGTTTACTGTGTGTGTGTGTGCGTGTGTGTGTGTGTGTGTGTGTGTGTTGTGGGGTGGGGTGGGGTGTAAAAGCCAGCTATTTGTTGTTGAGTCTAAGTGGTACTGCTACACAACCACACTTGCCCGTCAGGGGTCCAAGATCCAGGAGCCTGCCAAATTGATTTCAGGTCAAAATCAGTTAATTGAATAAAGACGCAAACAGTATCGGAGTCCAAAGCCTGCCTCTGTAATTATGGTTTGTTTGCCCTGAAAGTTCACATGAGAGAGCTGTTAAACAATGTTTCTGTGTGACAGGGTGGGAAAAAACTAGGAAAGCCTTCATATAATATTACATCAAGAAAACCTGCTGTACTGGAGTGCAAATGGATGATATTTAGCCAAGCCTGTGCTGGAAAGCATTTGGGAAGCTGTAGACAATGGTTATGTTTACAGCCATGCTCTGTATCGGCTTCTTAATCTTCTGCACCTTTCAACATTTCTGCAGCAATGTGCACTCCTGATCTATACGTTGTATGTTATATATTAAGTTTGCCTTTAAAAAGTGCATTGCATCAATATATATTGTGGTGGACCACTAGAGCGCTCCACTCACACCCAGTGTACGGGAAGTGTGTTGCTGAGATTTGTGGCACGATGTAGTCAGTTGTTGTTAGGTGAAGAATAAAGTTGGAGTGAGAAGTGAGAGCTCTCATGTCGTCTGTGTTTACCTCCACAATACTGCCTTTTTTTAGTTTAAAAAAGTCAGAGGTTCAAAATTTGCATAAACGTACTCAGAGTTAGCAGTTCATGTATCTGACTGCCTACAGCAATTTAAATCTTTACAACCTTGGCTTCAAATACATTTCTCTCATGAGGCTGCAGTGAAACTGATAAGTATCAGTGCATCAGATGCAGCCATATACTCCTGTGCATGGACTCCTTAATCATAATATTCTTCTGCTTCACAGCAATCGCATTAACCTCACCTCAAGCAATGACACAAGTCTTTTCGGTCTTTAGAGACCAGTGGCAAAAACACATGCGCACTGGCTTCATTAAAAATGTAGCAGACACTTCTGCTACAGCAATGCACTCTTAAAGGATAGAAACACCTCCCCAAGTCCCTTTTGCTTTTTTTTTTTCTGAGAAGCTTTATTTCATCATGTTTCAATCCGTGCCTCTGTCCTGCAATGTACCCGCTGGGAGGAGGGAGACATAGAAACAAGTGCAACAGGACACTCCAAAGGGGCGATTAATTCACCCAAGATGTGTCAAGACCCACTCAAGTTAAGTGTGCCTCCTAAAGCAGAACACCTCTCACCCACAGCTCATCAACATCAGGGGCTCTGCAGAAAATGGGACCCAGCAGTCTGATCGTCAGGAGAAGTGCACCAAAAATCCATCAGCCACAGTGAAGCCCTGGATTTTGGCTACAAACGTTTGCATGATTGCAGGCTTGTTAAATTAGCTTGTTGGCAAAAGTTTGCAAATGACTTTAGCTTGTAATGAGGTCAATATTTTTGTGCCAAAAGATGAATGTTTTTGATTGGTAATGAGCAGGATGATGTATAGGCAGCTGCTGCTCAGGGTGACGAGGTCCACTTTGCATCAGTTGATTCGGCTAGCTGGGTTTCAGCTTGTAATAATGACTATTGAGCCCAATGACACAGCTTAGTCACTGAAATTAAAACATTTATTCCTGTTTCAGCGTCTTATTATTTTGCCAGTGTTTGTATAATTCTTCATACATGGTTGTGAAAATGTATTCATTTTTTCTCATATTTTTACTTAACACCAGTTTACCCTTATTTAAAGTCACTTAATATCCCTCGCCCTCACGCTGTTTACTTTTTAATAACATAATCTCATTAAAATTCCATTTGTTGCTTTTTTTAATGTTTAACACAATTTGTTCACATAGTTGTGTAGCAAAAATTGAAGCTAAATTATAAAACAAAAATAACAAGAGGATGTGCGTAAGCATGTGGCTATTGCTCTGTAGCTGCCTCTACTCAGGCTCCAGAAATAATCCACTTCTCACTATAGTCCTAAATTATCAGGACACATGATACCTTAAAGCCCTCATAGTATCACATTATCCCAATGGAGCACTTCACTCTTCCTACTAGCGTAAGCTTATTGGTGGATATAAAAGTTTCCAGAAGTAAGATGGGAGCGAGATCCTATATCTATCAGCCTCTTTTCCTTTCAGTCAGCTTCAACATAATTTTTTTCCTTTGCTATGGTGCCTGAAAATCCAACTTTTACTGGGTAACAAAAAGGCAGCTGAATAGTGTTCATTGATAACACATATTTTAGCTGGAACTCGAACACAGCACAAAGAAGTTCATTTTGTTTGGCAGTGCAGTTTAATTACTGAGGTTCAGACGAAAATAAGCCACAAAAGAAATGTACAGTGTACAGTTTGTTAATTGCACAAAGCGTTCATGTAGTTTTACCTTTAGTACTAGATTGCACGACTATGGATGCAGACTCCAGCGAGCCTTGTTCTCTCAGAAACTTTGTGAACAGCTTGCTGCAGTGAACGTGAGTCTCCTTTCTCGTTTGCATAATGAAACCAGACAGCAGCACTAATAGCAGCACGACAGTTACTGCAGTTACATTAAAGCAGAGCTCTAAGAGGTTCTTAAATGTTTGAGTGAGTAAAATCCAATACAGCTACTGATTTCAGTGTGTGTGTGTGTGCATCAGTTTGAATCAGTCTCAATATATTGTTGTAATTACGAGGATCTCTAACACCAAAAAGCTCATCAAGCAGGCCCTTTCTTTACTTTTTTTTATGGAAAGCATTAACATTAATATGGTAATACTCAATGTACACTTGCTATTATTGTTTGTAGAAAGTGTCCTGTTATTGTATGGGGTGGTTGTTGAGTGGCTAGATCAGCTCTCTGTCATATCCCGTGTAATCAGTATGCATTGAATTTACATTCTAAATCATTATCCCACTAAGCTATACTTCTTTTTTGCCATCTAATTTTAGCATGTTACCTTGCTGAACAAAGACTGTGAACAAATTAAACATTACACCCACTTAAAATCAGCGTGATGGCAATGTCAGCGTAGGCATATAAACAAAAACTCTTGTAACAGAAATTATGCACAAGTGCTCTCCTGCAGGGCCACAGGCATGGCTGTGGACTCCAAGAGGATGATTATTAATCCTGAAGTTTTTTTTTTATTATTATTTACTTGCTTATTTACTGTTGTGGAGAGGAAAAAAACTTTCCATAGAAAATCATTTCAACATAGTTGACCATGAAAATATTCTCTGATAAACAATCTGCAGATTTACTTCAGCAGCAGAACAAGGAAAATTAGCTTTTTCTATCATTTATTTAACAAAAGTATCAAGTGATGCAATGTCCTTTCATGGAAACAGCCTCAGAAACTACTGTTGCTTCTTACTTCTTGTGGGTGTTTTGCATAATTTTCCGTCAGTCTCTGGCACTGATTTGCTGTAATTTTTGTGACTAATCTCCCCTGCAAAATTCCTTCAGTGTCGAGATGTTTTCTTGCATAAGACTGCCTGTTTCTAATGTTCCACAAGCTCGTACATATTCTTTTTGAGTCATTCCATGATGGATTTACTAGTATGCGTGATCATTACCATGTTGAAAGGTCAACTTCAGACAGATGGCCTCTCATTATCTGCAAGCACTCTTTGATATTATGCAGTATTTGTAGATGAATCAAAGACTGAAGGTTGTGCATTCCCTGAGAATTGCAAGCTCTCGCTGTCTTTAGTCTGCATGCCTACAATTATTGCCAAACAGCTCTAACTTTGATTTGATTGGGTGAATGTTTGGCTGTATTTCACTAGCAGACTATAGTTTATAGCAAAAGCTTTATTTCAGCACACCTCCCATGCAGATCCAGCGGTTTTAAACGTTACCTGGAGGTCCTCGGATAACAATTTCTGCTCCTCTGCAGATTTATTTCTCCTTGCAGTGAAATTGTTTAAAATGTTTTAAAAATAATTTGTGCATCACTTTCAGAAAGCTTGCAAAACTAACATGAATCCTCTTTAGAGGGTGTTGACGTGATGATCACACACACTCCAACAGCAAACACCACACACTAGATGCCAGATGGTAAACATGACAGGCTTGAAGAATAGCACCCTAAGAAGGGTTTAGGGTTGTACTCACTTATGAAAACGACTACCAAATTTTAATTTTGCATGATTAACACCTTTATTAATAGGCTCTTCAAAGAGAATCAACTGTTTGCTTGTTCGACTTAGTTTTCACATGACAGCCCTCTATGTAAGTACCAGTCTATTTACCATTTAAAAAATAACCTGCTTTAATGATGAAGAGAACTCCTGGAAAGTAATAGAAAACAAATTAAAGTGTTTGATTTCTTTATCTCTGTTTTTGTTTGTTTTTGTTTTCTTTTGCCACTGAGCACATTTACCGGTTCAAGAGAAGATAAGCTGGACCTGAAACTGTGTGTTTATCCCACAGGAGTAAGCTGTGTGCGATAAAATGCTGTCAGCGCAACAAGAAAATCTGTGACTAAATGAGTAAATGGGCAAAATTGCTGCCTTTGACTAAACAAGTATTTATTTCTGTAAACAGATACTGTGGCCCATTCAATAGTCATTACTGGTTATCTTATACATAGCACACAGGACTAGACTTGCTATAATGAAAGGTCAGAAAAAAACAAGCAGAGAGAGGAAATAAAGGGTGAAAAATATCTGTTATACATTTTGTTGTATTATTCAAATATAGTATTTCTACTCACGTTAATTTGTTGTGCTTTTGAGGTTTTATTTAAAAAAAAATTCTTTATTTTTGTATACTTACAATGGTGGATGCTCATATAAACTATACCCAAAGATTCAAATAATGAGGTCAGCGTATGTTAAAAAAAAAAAAAACCTTCCTTTGGGTCTGTGTAATCTGTGTCACTGCATGAAAACATCTTTGTAAAACGTTTGATCTGTCTAATTCTTAAACCTACATTATACTCTGAGAAAAGCCGAGCGCCCAACCGGACATCCCAAGCTGAGCTTTAAGTGTGTTTTTAAAAGAGACATAAGGAGCACTGACGTACCGACTGACTGTTGGGACTTTGTACTGTGCAGCATGGAACGCCAAAGCTGGGTGGGCTCTTAACCAAAACAAGGAGAAGACAAATCCTCTGACGATAGTCCAAATAGTCCATCATAAAATGGTAACTGCACTGATTCTTATATAGTGCTTTTCTACTTTCCCAGAGTACTCAAAGCACTCTAAACAACATGCCATATTCACCCATTCACACAAGCACTGTCTTCTATGCTTTTTAAGTGCTTTCTAACTACCATTCACACACATTCATACTCCAATGGATTCATCGGAGAGCAACTCCAAAAGACAACAGTGACAAAAGGCTCACAGCGATCAAGTCAGTCCACGGTAGGATTCATCTGCAAAATCTGCAATACAATATAAATGTCAAGAATTGGACTTATTAGCCACTTTAGAAAGTGTTCCAGAACTTTACTAGGGTCCACTTGGGTCACATTGATGTAAATACTGTCATCCATGAGGAAGTCCACATGCCTGCCATTCTTTTGTGATCATGTAGACTGCAGATAATTTCCATTTCAATGCACCACATATGCAAGCTCCCCAGGCAGCAGACTTTAAGTGGATGTCAAGAAAGTATAACAGGAATGACTACTTTGCCAGTCCGGATGGGCGCTTGCCTTTTTTCAGATCGTGATAGTAAAGGTCTTTTGAGATACATTTATTGTCATTTCTTCCAACATGTCAACAGCCGAGTACATGATTGTTAGTCCTGTTCTGGCAAGTCTTTCCAACATGAAAACACAGTGTTGAACTTGCCTAGCGTAGGTTGTCCAAGGTTTGCTGCCATAGTGTGTCACACTGCATGCATGACACACGCACGGTATAAAGTTAAAGTAAGCAAAAGTAAAGGTTTTATTGTAGCAACAAACAGGCACAATGCACTTTTACTTAGCAAACATTCTTCCTTTCCAGTTTGTGTTTCACATCTGCAGGGTGTCTGCCTAAGTGTTTGCAGACATGCCAACATCTTCCTTGCGAACTGCTGGTGAGCACAACAATCTGCTGAAACCAAAGCAATCACAAGAAGACTTTTGGTGCAAAAGCCCTTTTTGGAGCCTCCAGCATCCACTCACCATGTATT
Source organism: Benitochromis conjunctus (assembly GCA_015052645.1). Lineage (NCBI taxonomy): Eukaryota > Metazoa > Chordata > Actinopteri > Cichliformes > Cichlidae > Benitochromis > Benitochromis conjunctus. The sequence continues at coordinate 24,098 of VOQK01011457.1, read as the reverse complement.
CATGGAATGCACATTTTCCCTAGTGAACGGGGGCTGCCGGCAAGTATCTGGGTCTGTGTGACTGAGTCCTGAGATGAAGATTATACTGTTCTGTGAATCATCCAGTGCTACTCTACTGAAGTCAAAGAATAAAAATACAGATTTGGGAGTTAGCATAACAGCTCCCCTTTAATGAGTTTTAGAGCTAAAAAATGAAAAGCTAAGATTTGAGAGATCATGATTAAGCTCATTTCTTTTTGTTTGCTTTTTTACCATAGGTTTTACCATAGGTTTTTACCATAGGTTTCTCCTGAATACAAAAAAGAGAGACCTTAAAAGTTTTTTTTAAAGCCAGTTTTATTTTTTTATTTTTTTACTAAAAACAGGTAGCTATGCATATCAAATGCATAAGAAAATGCATAGATTACTGCTTAGTAAGGTAACACTGACTTGTTGCCTAAACTATATGCAAACCTGTCACCATTGCCCCCCAAAGGTCCATTTTGAGCATCTGGTACTGTCCAGTACAAAGTCTTGTTGATTTAGATACATTGAATGTCACAAGCTACCACTTATGTGTTACCTAAAGAGACTGAATGACTCATTAAGCAGATTGCCACCATTTATTTAAGACACACTCAGTGTTCTTCATTTACAATATTCTGCTCAATCGTGACCATTTCATTCCTGTTTTAGACTGATCAGCTCCACTCCACATACAGCACAAGAGAAAATCTCTGTTTTAGAAGAACATCTTTTGCCTTTCTTTGTCATGTTGTTACTGTACTTTACAGTGCTGGAACAACCATAAGCAGCCGAAGCTATAATCACATTAAAGGACAACAGTTTTATGGTCATAGTAAACATATGTTGTCGTGATTTGATTTAAATCTCCCTTCATCCCCATTTCCCCTACCCCTCTATCTCCTCCTGTTTCTTTGCTTCGCTCTGTCTTTCTCCCTCATGAATACTGAGCAGCACATCAAATATTCATAGCACACAACACACAATCAGCCATGCACTGGGGCACGCGCACACACACACACTCACACACAGGCTTCCATATGGACTTTTAACAAACGAACTTCACGCACATTCACCCTCGCCCACTCTGTCTTATGCACTTCAACGCACACGTTCACACATATACGTACAGTGGTGCATGTAATTTACATGCTGCAAGAGAAAGAACCAGCTCAAACCAAGCAGCCATGAAAGTTTAATACATACAGTGTCCAACGGATTCACAAACAGAGACACACACACACACAGCCATGAGTGTGTGCTAGTATAGACTCACCACATCTCTTTCTATACTCACACCTATTAAAGTTTAATCTCCTGGATGTCAAGTGGGTTCTTTTATTGAGCTGTTTGTACCACCTGTAGTTTTAGAGGTCTTAAATAGTTAAAACATGTTCACATTCTATGATACTGCCAACATCATTATCATCATCATCATTATATGCCTACTGTTAGTGTGGTGAAGCCAACAGGACCACTATATGGATTCATATTCATCATTAAGGGAAAAAGCATTATGGCTTTTTATCATGGTATTTCCTCAGCTGTGCCAGCTGTTAACGTCTTTTTGACTCTATGTGCTGCTACAAACTGTCAAACTTTTTTTTCATGTGAATAAATGTATTTATTTTATATGAGAATGCATTGTAATTCTAAAATCTGTATGGTGTTATAGTTAGTTACAGAAGAACTTTGTTTATACATTTCCTAATGGCGAAAATCATCCCATCAGGATATCTTGGTCTAATGTGATTCTTGAGGTGGGTGGATCAATCCAAATATCGATAGCTTTTATTGGTACTGGATCGATACAAGCTTAATAGAACTGATACTTTGTTTCTAGCCTCTAAGTTTAATATACAGCCCACTGAATTGTGTTACTTTTTGGGGGAAATAAAAACCATATCTCACACATATCTATCTGAGCCTTTTTGTGTTGACTGTACTATTTTATTTATAGCCTGTAGCACATTTTAACAACAGAAGTTGACTCAAAGTCCTTTATAGACGGGCACATTCCAGGTCTCCACAAAACACATTTATACAATAAAACACACCTTACAGCTTTTTCATATATTTTGAAACTAATTATTGTGAAAAATAAAAGTCACAGTCATTTAGTGGTCATTAAATTATGTTCAGAATTTTGCAAATTGATGATAAATTATCTCATAAATCATGACACACTTTTCTTTATAGGTTAAAAGTATCCGTGTTGGCTGGCAATACTGGCCCTGTATTTATTTGGTATTGGATCAATACCAAGTAAATATAGGAACATGCACTTACTGGTTGTGCATGGGCTAATTGGGTGTCTGTCTCTGTACATCAACTAGTACATCTCATTCATGAAAAAAAAAGTGCAGCTACTAATAAGGGCTGCAATAGGCACGTCCAACTACCAAGCCCAAACCAAATGCTATATTGTTTGTGCAAGTTTCCCTATCCTGACATGCTCTTGACATAAAAACATAGCCTTGGCCATTCTGGGAGATGTTTTTGTTGCAACTCTTGACCTACAGCCTCCTGTGGGAAGAAGGTGAGCTCACATTCTTTGGGGAATTAAGAGTATCACTTAAAAAGGAGGCAGGTTTGAGAGAGCCCTTGATTAAAGTGAAAGAACATAAAGGCTGTAAATGCAGGATCAAAGTCATGGACGTGTCTCTTTTTGAAATGAACAGGCAGAATGTGGCACAGTCAGAGAGAGCAGTGTAATCAAAGAAAGAAGACGAAGACTGAGGCAGTGAAAGGGAAATGAAATGAAAAGGACAACATGTAAGATTGTAACAATGGTTTCAGTGTAGCCAGAGCAGAAATGAGTGTCACGCTTCTGTAATTTGAGTGCTTTCATAAATGGTCAGTAGATAGTCAAAAGTGTGCGGACAACTGGCCATTCTACAAACTAATTATTGAAGAACATCTAATCCTCAAAACAAAGACTTCAATCTGCTACTAATCTCCATTTCAGACTTGGTTCTGGTTATTTTCTAAGGGCTTTTCTTTGACTGCAATTAGGCACCCCAAAGTGCAAGAAACATCACCTCAAACCATGGACGCATTGACTCCAGAAGACCACCAATGGAGTCTGTAGTGCAAAGGGAAGAAAGGAAGTGAATAACTTCAATAAAATGTGTTTTTTAAACTGCCATTGTCATTAACGGGGAATCTAATTCTACTGCCAAATAATTTCAGATTCTCCAAACTGGGTTCAGCACCTTGGACAGCGTTCGTGCCGCAAACAATTCAATTTTATTTATATAGCGCCAAATGACACAACAGTCACCTCAAGGTGCTTTATATTGTGAGGTAGACTCTACAATATTACATACAGAGAAAGCCCAACAATCATATGACCCCCTATCAGCAAGCATTTTGGCGACAGTGGGAAGGAAAAACTCCCTTTTAACAGGAAGAAACCTCTGGCAGAACCAGGCTCAGGGAGGGGCGGCCATCTCCTGCGACTGGTTGAGGTGAGAGAAGGAAGACAGGATAAAGACATGCTGTGGAAGAGAGCCAGAGATTAATAACAAATATGATTCAATGCAGAGAGGTCTATTAATACATAGTGAGTGAGAAAGGTGACTGAAGAAGAAATACTCATGCATCATGGGAATCCCAGCAGCCTACACCTACTGCAGCATAACTAAGAGAGGATTCAGGGTCACCTGATCCAGCCCTAACTATATGCTTTAGCAAAGAAAAGGAAAAAAGGAAAGTTTGAAGCCTAATCTTAAAAGTAGAGAGAGTGTCTGTCTCAGGAGCAGCATCAGCCCAACAATGTGTGGCCCACAAAGAAAACTAGAGAAATATAGCAAATATAAAAGGTAATGCAGCATACAAGTCAAAAACAGAGTTGGTTCAAATCAACGAGCTTGAAAGTCAATATTTATTTTGACCACCTTTATTCTCCAGCACAGCCTGAACTCTCTTCAGCAAACTTTCTTTTCATTTCCAACACTGCTAATGATCCCACACTGATTCAGTAATATTGAGGTGTGGGCTCTGGGGGACTAATCTATGAAAGTGTTCGAATGTATGTTTTTATTACGCTGTCAGTGAGTTTGGGATCATTGTCACTGTGATGCTCAGCTATTTCTGAAGGACATTCCTTTTACATATTGTTCATGTGCTGTAGATAGTTCTGTAGGCCTGACACTTCTTCATTTGTCCAGTTGCTTTAATGTTTTTAAGGACACAGTGGACACCACACTGAGATATGCCAAGTTTTCATCAAATAGCTCTTTGGGAATTACCTTGTTGGTGCAAAAATGCTATTTTATTCCTGTCAAACTGTGTTATCTTCAGCATTTTTTGTGGATTTGCTAAGTTGTCTGTTATGTGTAGACACGACACTGCTTCATGTGCTCATATGGTCAACTCTGCTGCACATGGTCATCCTATTTTTAGAACAATTTTTCTGTTTTTCTCCTCGTTTCAAGGAGACAAACAGTTCCCTAAAGAGAAGAGCAGGTAGATGTTTGATAGCATGCCTTCCTCTCTCTTATTTTTATCTCCCTTTCAGTCACATTTCTTCTTTTAGGTTTCAGACCCCCTGCTCTTCTTTTTTTTTCTCTCTTTTACTGTCACTGCCACTTCCCTCATATTTCCTGTCCCTCATTTGGCAAAGTGAAGAAAGGCACCTCTGCTAGGATGACATTCCCAAAGGGGCACTCTTGAAAATTACAAGCTGATGGTGGCCTGATTGGGACTGTGTGTAAGAACATTTATCCTTAAAATGCATATGTAGCTCCACACCAGGGTGATATTTTGTACCCATAGCCTCTCATGTTTAAATGCCAACGTCAGAAACATGTTTAAAGCCTGGAAACAGTTTTCATCAGTCAGTTTTGGCATTAACAATAATCTATAAATTGTTTCCCATCTTTGTTTTTGTTTGTTTTGTTTTTACCAGCTATGGCTAATAAAATGATAATAGTATCATTTTAGCTTCATATTTTTTGTTAAGTGTTAGTCATACCTCTGTTATGTTAATAGAAAGTGTTAATGTAACAGGATAACACAATTATTTGTGTTTAAAAGGTGTTATGTTTCTCTTAAAATCCCTGAATGGAGCTGAGAAAAATTTACCAGCAACTAGACAGAAACAATGGCAGCTATTTTTAAAAATGTATGCCTCTTAATTTCGTCATTTTCCCCTCTTGGTATCAAACAGGCATTATGTATCAAGTATTTTCCTGGTTATTGGTGCCCAGTTTGATATTGTAGTGTTGTGACAGCCACAATATGAACACAAAGTGACAGTAAAGTTCAACCTCGCCCAGGTCAGTGCCGCTAACATCACATCAAATCTTTCAAAGCACCTGCAAACTATAAAGCAAAGAATGATGTCACACTAAGTGTATTTTGACCCCAGTCAAACAGCCAAAGTTTAATTTTCAATATGCAGGATGAGCAGCCCAGCCTGTTCCAAAGAAGCCTCCATAGTCGTTTTTACAGCAGAATCACATTTCTCTGTGCTCTGTAATTGGCTGATTTTCCCCACTTTTGCTCTTGGCTTTGTTAAAACACTTAAACACTAGAAGAAATCTCCTGTGTGTGTTTCCTCATTAGGATAAGGATTTGTGTCAGTGTTTGGTTGAAAGTGTTGGTTGGTAATTATTTGACAAAGCATCTCAGGACTAACGCAAAAGTAATGTAAGGAGTAATGTATGTAACAAATTCCATTCTAAGAAAAATTAAGTACTTTATATATCCATGGGACATGTTTTGCATTTGATTAATGTGCCATCCTGAGGGTAGCATTCGGATTAAAACCTGGTCATTTAGGGCAAATTGAAATCACATTCAAGGCTTTATACCTTTACCATAAGCAAAGAAAGGCTGGAATTGGATGCGCATGATATCAGTTTGTTTAACATCCATAGTGATCATCCCAGGGTCCCAGAAAACAAACAAACTTTTAATGTTATGGTCTGTAATCAGACAAGCGATGTCCTAGGCACAGTTTCTAAGGGGTCATACAGAGGCCACCTACAGCACTGCAGGATAAAACTGATTTAATGTCCAAAAGGGTCATTTTAAGGGAAGCCTGGGTTTATCATCCAGGGACATGCCTAGGGTAATACCTATAGGAAGAGCCATTCTAGGGATTTCACTATCCAGAGGATGTCTTGAACTGCCTATGGGGCCCACCAGGTTCTAATTAATATAACATCTTTCATACAAGCCCACTGTGGGCTAAAAATAAACCGGAAAAAGAAAGAGATAACTAGGCACAGTAAAAGTCTTTATACTTGTATCTCTTCATTTTTCTCTATTCCTGGAGCTGAATGGGTGGACTCAGGGGTGCTAACTATTAAAATTAATATAAAGTTATGACTGTAATCTATTATTGATGGAAAACAGACATTATGGACCCACCTTAATTGGGAAGTTAAGGGTCTTCAGAGGGACATGCAGGAGAGGAAAAGAAGGAAAAGGAGGGGAGGTGGAAGAGAAAGCAGAAGAAAGCAGAAAGTCATCAAATGAACCGGAAGGATGAAGGCAGTGTAGACTGTGTGTAGACTGTGTGTAGACTGTGCATTAGCTTATTTCTGTGTGCTGAACTTGACTAACATTTTAAAGACCTTGTTTCTTTGCAGACTCTTGTTTAGTTCAAATTTTTTGCTGCATAATATTAAACACACATCTCAGCTACAAGACAGCAGTAGTTTAAATTCTGTCTTTAATATTAACAAAAAACATTTTATGGCCAACACTCGTACACTGTGACTCAAATCAGGTAAACCAGATAGAGCTGCTTTGGCTTATTTTGGCTTATTTGAAAGAGGTATATCAGTTAAAATTGCCTTTTACAACTTGTTGTGAAGGAATACTGAAGAATAAAATCAGTGGAGCACAAATTCACAAATTCTTCTTAGGCAAGAATAAAGATGGGAATTGATAATAATTTAGCGCTTATTGATATCACTACTTGATTCACTTCCCTATCGATTCTCATTGGGTTCATTGTCTCCACTTTGCATGTA
>VOQK01011454.1:5257-15521 GCA_015052645.1 Benitochromis conjunctus | reverse complement strand
TAATCCTATGCCAATCTTTTCTCTCCCTTAGTCGACCAAGAACAGGCAAGACGTCGAGTACCCCGACCTCTCCATACAGCCCCTCCAGCCCAGGACCCCCTGTTTACCCACGATGCCGTGGCCTGGTGCCGAAGTGATGGTTTGTACTGCTGCTGTCACTGCCTGCAAACCTCTGTTTTGCACCTGTCCATATTGGGATTGACCTTTAGAGGATGGGTATTATTTATCTGTTGATCCGTGTCCAGACTGCAGAATCTTTGAAAGAAAAGACTAATGCTGCTTTTTAGTTTTTAACTACACCACTCTTAACTGATCGCTTGAATACAACAAGACAATAGCAGCTGCGCATGAACACTCACATTATACTACACTGCTTTTACAGTTCCCTAGATGTTGAGGAATATCAGTCATTTTTTCATATATGAAAAATGATTACAAACATCACAATGTTTGTAATGTACAGAAAAAGTGAAGGTGGGCTTTGACCTTCCCTTGCACTACTTCATATCTTCCTAGATGTGTGTTAGGTGTCCTCCATGTTACTGTAAGTGTGACATGTAGGGGTGTGGGTGGGGGGGCTGGCTGAGAGCTCTGTTGAACCTAGCACTAACCATAGTTGTGTGTGAATTTGGTGTTGTACATTTGGCTGCATGTCTCTTTATTTCATATTGCGCTATTTTTGTCCACGACTTTAATTGTGTTTGTGTGTAGCTGCATGTGTTGGTTTCAGTCTTAAAGGAATAGTCGCACATTTTGGCAAATACACTTACAAAAGAGAAGCGATAAGAGCTTTTACCACCTTTACGCTGTAGTGTGAAGCAGAAAGTGATCGGCTTTAGACGTTGCTGGTGAAGCTGCCATAGGGTGGGAAAAAAATCAAATTTCAAAAATTCTCAGACTGAATTTTTAATAGACAGTATGTCAGCTCAGCTGAAAAGGCAAAACTCTGCAAAGACAGACATAGAATCTGGTTAATAAATTATAATAAACTATATAATAAACAATAAACTGTAATCAGTTAAAGAGAAAATGATGCATGATATTCTATTACAATTACTAATTAAAATCTTGGTGTTTACAAAGAGGGCTACATCAAATTGTTTTTGGTAAATCCAGTCAACATAATGGACATTACCCAGTACATCCTGAATATTGGTCATCTTCTGTATCCTGTCTCAAATCTAGGTTAGCACAACACAAAAGCAATAAGAACAAGTATGTTATAAGTCAAGGTGAATTCTCAAGCCAAAAAGAGCTTTTAATTAGGATCTCACCAAAATGCCTTTTGCTTTGTTACCCAGTCAGCACAGTTTTAGGGAAGTAATCAAATCCAATAACATTGCTTGTAAAGTTATTAAATAGTTACATTTCACTTGTAATGCAATGCCACAGTAACTTTGCCATTCTGTGGCTAACTTTACGTTGTGATAATTCACAAGCTAGTTGGTAGCTTACCATGAAGAATCTGCGTCCCTCAACTATGATGCTGCATGTGCTGTAGACAGTGCTGAAAGGTTTACTAATAGCAGAGTCCGAGCTCAAACTATGTGATGGCACACATTTTCTAAATGAGCACCAACACATTTAAAATGAAATATCTATTGGAAAAAATATACACGACATATACATATATGCTGAAATTATGACTGAGTAGCTAAGAACTGTTTTTGTTCTTTAGCTGAGCCAAACTAAGCTTCTTAGTTTCAGCTTGTGATTTCACTCTAACACATAAACAAACTTTCTCAAATGGTGGGCTATTTCTTTAAGTCTGTATGATTGCAAGTGTGCAGGCCAGGAAGTAAAGCATGCTCCAGATCTGGTCTCAGTCACGAGTTGCTGTAATCAGTAGATGCTGCTGTTCTTCCTGAGACACACAAGGGAGGTGGGGAACATGGGGGAGAGCCTGACACATTTACCCTCTGTGGACACTTTCTAGGTTGCATGACATAGCAGTTGGCCAACATACCATCAGGCCAGAGATCAGCTTGAACTACAGCCTGGGCCACGTCAAAGGTACTGTCCTGGAATGTGCCTCAGATTTGTCAGGGTTCCACGGTGCCTTAATCTGCATCCTCAGTCTCTGCTCCTTCATTTGAGCTGTGCACACACACACACACACACACACACACACACCTCCCAGTCTTCATCGGCCCGTCTACAAATTCATTCCAGAATCAGAAAATTGTTAAGAGCATGAAGTTCAGTCAGGGGCGTCCTGGATATTTTGGATAAGCACCACTGCAAAGGTGGGCAGATGAAAGGTCAACATTATTCTCCTTGCAATTTTTATTGTTATCTACCTTGGTATTGGTCCGAGTGTAAAAGAACATTAAAACCCCGCAGACTCCAATGGATCTGAATGCACAAACCATTCCACATTTGCCTCCAGGTGGACAATATGCAGTTTTAACCTTCATGGTTCAGCCTGCATCTCTGCTGCTCTCTGTTCCCCATACTCTTTACTATGAAGGGGTGCGCTCTCTGCTCGCTGCTACCATGCAGGGTTTTCCAACCCACTGTGACATTTCAGCAAGCATGGGTCAAGTGGCAAATGAAATCTTTTAAAATACTTGTGATATGTGCTGTTTGTGTGTTGAAGACTTGTCACCCATCAGGACTATGTCTCTAACTAGCCCTGTGAGGTCAAAGTAGCCCTAACCCTACCACTGTTCAATAGGGGTATGTGAGTTTTGTTTTTTGAAAATTGTTCTCCTAAGTCGTGGCAATCGGGGAGCAAACAAGGAAAAAAAATTGTAACTGACACGTATTTACATTTATCCCAAAACCTTTTTTTTTTCCTTCTAAGTTGAGTTAAAGTTGGGGTCGGACCTCACAGGGTACCTCAAGGATCTCTCTGCTGTTTGACCCATGCCTGCATATCTATTTAGATACTGTAATGAATATAACTTGTTTAAAAGCAATCCTTAGTCACTTTTAGATCTGTAAGACAAACATGAGTTTCCATATTGAAAAAAATCTAACTTATTACAATCCTATGTTTTTATATACAGATGTAGATATAATTTTTTATTCTTTTTTTCTCTTGAAAATAGATTGTTGTTGTTTTATTTTTGGAGCTCTGTAATTTAATGTTGAAATGTTATTTTATTTTGCATCATATATAGTATGTGTCTTTTGTATTCGGCAAAGTACAGGCTTTTTTCCCCACTTAGTTGATGAGTTTTCCACATGGATGCTGAAAGCACGAGTCTTGTTGTCTATGCGGAGACTCCTTACACATAGGAGAAGAGAGTCACAGTTCAGTATTGGCACATTAGCTGTAAGTTGTACTTCACAAACATAAATTATAAAATAAGAGCTAACATTGAAATGCTGTATACGCATGACTTTAGCACGCTTGAGTAACATGTTTTGGTTGTGACTGTATTCATCGGTCATAGAAATTTAGTGAGCAAAATGTGAATGTATAATTTAATTGAATAATCTTGTATCACTTAGCTACATCACTGGATCCAAACTCCAGACTGTTTGTGACCAATTTTTCCATGCTGTCAATGTAGCCATATGACGATTCTGCTGGTGCACTTATGTATCTGACTTGGCTATGTCTTCTACTTGTTTAGTGTCTTTACATTAATAAAGAAAAATTGATGGGAGTACTGTGGTGTGTCTTTGAGGGTATTTAAGAATGTGTGATCTTACACATTAGGACCTACCCTTCCCTCTACTTTTCCGTATTTCCTTTCATTCACTGGTGGGTGGGTGTGTGTGTGTGTGTGTGTGTGTGTGTGTGTGCGTGTGTGTGTGTGTGTGTGTGTGTGTGTGCGTGTGTGTGTGTGTGTGTGTGTGTGTGTGTGTGTGTGTGTGTGTGTGTGTGTGTGTGTGTGTGTGTGTGTGTGTGTGTGTGTGTGTGCTTTCGATGCTGGTGTGGCCTCGATCACAGAGCTCGCCTGGGCGTCCGAAATCCCAAAAGTGTTTTCCCGTCTCTTCGACCATCACGAGGCGTCCTTTCCTGTCTGCGAACGCTGAGACAGAGCGCGGCTAATCTGCGCTGCGAGCGGTTTGCTGATTACTATCCAGCTCCCGTCCAAACATCGTTAAAGTTTCATCTTTCTTTATTACGCAGTAAACCCCAAATCACAAGCCGAGGCGTTTGCGTGGAACTGGATAATTGCCTTGTGAGAACGGAGAAGACGTTTCAGGTTTATTGTAACAAGGTGAATCTGCGGCGGGGTTTTATGTAATTCGCCAAATTAAACCGCTCTGTGAAGGTTCTTTCTTTTTTTCGAAGTAACTCTGTCTCCTAGTAACACGTAAACACGTCGTCTTGCTAACGAGCGTTTTCTCTGACTGCCAACCCCGAATCTAAAGCTCGTTTTTAACAACCACAGAAGAGGAAAATCTGAAGTTATAGTCAGAGTAAGCGTCCACAGTGTCCTTCATCTCCACGCTTGGTATTCATGGTCTTTGCGTGCAGTGCAAACATTTGGCACTGTGTTGTGTTTCAAGAGGCAGGGAGGTGAGCCCCCTGCTCCCCGTTAACATGAAGGTGAGGTTTTGGCTACTCTATGGAAAATCTGGGGCGTCTGGCCAAACTAGAAAATCTAAACCTGACAGCACCCGGCTCACCTGGCCACCCCCCCCTGCTCCTCTGGGGGGACACCGAGCTGCTCCTTCTGATGTAGAGGAGTAGCTCTCACCCCGTCTTTGAGGGTGAGGGAGGACACCCCTCTGAGGAAGCTCTTTCCCACCGCTTGTATCCTCGGTCCTGTGCATTCGGTCACTGCTGTCAGGTGAACATGGCCACATTACTGCAGAGGCTGTGCCGCGTGTCGGTCTCCTGCAGTCTGTCACTGTCTCTCATCACTGTCCAGCAGCTCGTGCAATCAACCGTCCAGCACCTGGAGTAATTAACATTTCACTTCCTGAAGCTGAAAGGAAGGTTTTTTCCAGGGAGCGCCGCCGACACCAGCAAAGCGTCTTCTCAGTCGGCGTCTCTGACCCTGCGTTTATTCTTTTACTCTGAGATTTCACAGGATCTCAACTTTCTGACGCGTTACAGCCGCGTTACAGCCGCGTTACAGCCGCGTTACAGACGCGTTAGACGTCACGTTTCTCAGTCAGGTGTGTGTGACAGACTCACAGTACGTGTTTGTTCTTTTGTTTGAGTTTTATGACACAATTTGATCATTTATAGCTTATTGCTAATTTAATCTGCTGCTTTGTTATTAATATATTGGCTCGTTATCACCTCCAGTCTGGCGAGACAGCGCTTCACGTGGCTGCTCGCTATGGCAACGTGGATGTGGTGAGCTACCTGTGCAGCATCCGAGCCGACCCGGACCTGACGGACAGGGTGAGCGAGTGCGGTATCAGAACAATACCCGAGTGGTTGTTGGAGGGAGGCGGGGCTTTATCTTTGCGTTCCACGTTTCTGTGTGCAGGAGCAGGAGACGCCGCTGCACTGCGCCGCCTGGCACGGCTACTCTCCGGTAGCCCGAGCTCTCTGCCAGGCGGGCTGCCACGTGGACGCCAAGAACCGCGAGGGGGAGAGCCCACTGCTGACGGCCTCTGCCCGCGGCTTCGTGGACATCGTGGAGTGCCTGGTGGAGCACGGAGCCAAACTAGAAACCACCGACAAGGTGATCAGACCTCAGCCTCATTTATTTTGGCACATTTCAGCACTTTGTGTTGTGTTATAACATGTTTTTATAATACAAAGAAAGAGGAGTAATGTGCTGTTTTATCCTGTGTGTTTTTATTCCCACTAAGATTAACCTGAGTCTAGTCTTCTTGTCCCCTCAGAGTGAAGAGAAACTGTAAATCAACACAAAATGATTCAGCTTTTTATGATAAAGTGTTTCTGTGGAAGTGTGAGGGTTGACTAACAGGTCAGCCTGACATCACGAGCTCGGGGAGCTCGCCTCGTTGAATGTTACGTAACAGCACGAGTAAAAAGGTGACCCTCGGGCCGGCCTTCACCTGTGCAGGTCACAGACACTGACGACTCCGTGTTTCTGTCTCCAGGACGGCCACACAGCTCTCCACCTGGCTGTGCGTCGCTGTCAGGTGGAGGTGGTCCGCTGCCTCCTCAGACACCGCTGCCACGTGGATCAGCAGGACCGCCACGGAAATACGCCGCTCCACATCGCCTGCAAGGATGGAAACCTGCCCGTCGTCATGGCGATCTGCAATGCCAAGGCTAGCCTCGACCTCCCCAACAAGGTGAGTACAAGCATTTCCCCCCCCAAACAGCCCAGATAAGCTCCCCGAGGACTTTGGTGGTATCACATGAAGATTTTAGACACAGCTGTCCTCCTGAGAACGAAGGTGGAGGTGCTTCTCCTCCTAAATTTGCACTCCTGCGCCCCTCCCTCATGTTCAGGCACTGGTAATGTTAATGTGTGGGTCCTCGCATGCAGGTGTTAATTTTTCCTAACTGTCCTGACGCCGTTAACGTTAATACCGTACCCTCGTAATGTTTCTGTTTCCCTCTCCTCTTACATAATCTACTGTTCTTCAGCGCCAGCTCAGCGATGGTGGTGTTATTTGATCTGTTACACCACCTTGATGAGTCAGGCCAAACGTGTCTGTCTTATAAAACCGGCCGTGCACATGCGCTGCGTGGCCGACAGCACCTGAGGGATTTAGGTTAGCAGCCTTAGCACTGTAGCCTTTTATCCTTTGACCCTGCCTTGTGTGTTTGCTCCCTGCATTTCCCTGCTTCTGGGAATCCGCAGTGATGGATCGTACTGTAGATGAACTGTAGAGACATTTTGCATTTCTGTCTGCCGTGCCCAGGAGGAGTCTTAGAGGCAGAAGTAAACGACAGCTAACCGAACCACACTCAGCCTGATGTTCTGCAGGAAACAAAGTGCATGACGTAATCTCCTTTAATCAAACCTCATCTACGCCGCTACAGATCGTGAGGTCTGTGTATGTGCCAGTAATCAGGTTCACACTGTGTATTTACTGCTCTTACAGACTAATATGGTCACCTCACATATTTCTGGGTGTGAGCACGGAGCTCCGCCCACCTGCTGTTCCAACCTTCCGTTTGTGACGGACGGCCAATGGGACGAAAACTAGCTCATAGGTAAAGGAGGTGGAATGGTTTGAACTGAGAGCTGCTGCAAAGCAAATGTAGCTCAAGAATGAATTAATGTTTTAAAACTGAGATCTTTTTTTTTCAGTTGTCCATCTGAGTTAAATGAGGCGTAATCGCAGGTGGAACAAAGGGGAAAACACAGGAAGTAGAATTTAATATAATGTAATGCAGGGTTTAACTGCCGTTTTCTGCAGACATATTTTAAAATCGTCTTTATTCTGATATCATCTGTCCAGTGTTTTCCTTTGAAGGAATCCTCACACACCTCTAAATATCTTCTTCTGCCTCTTCGCCAAGCTCGTCTCCTTACATGTTTCTGTCTGCGCTGATTCTACTTCCTATTTTGACACCATGCATTTGAACATCGGGGACGCTTTTCTCCGGCGCCGCTCGGCTTTTTCTGCAGAACCTTTTTTTCAGCTTCGTACAGGGAGGTGATGTGCATCCGGAGCAGACAGCACTGCCAGAGATGTTGTGATTTATGCTTTACTTTCAGTTGGAGCTTGTTTCTTTTAAGCTCGTCTGAAGCGGCGCATCACACGCTGCTGACTCGCCGTCAGCTGCAGACACCGGGGAGAGAAATAGGAGGGTGGGATTGAAAACGTCTCCCGCTCAGTTTGCAGCATAACAAAACAGGATGGATGGTCTTTGTTCTTTCAAGCTGCTGCAAAGGAGGATGGATTGAAATGCCTCCTTCAGTGAGCTCTGTTTATTTCAAGCTTCCAAAGCTTTTACTGTGAGACATCAACATCGAACCTATTCTCGATTTACTAGATATTGTGCTGTGAAATTGATGGTAATTATATGGTGTTTACAGTAATTAGCGTTGTTTTCAGGGGCACTGTGTTCATGCTCTAATCGGCAGTTTTATTCTTCAGGCCGGGCGACTGCAGCGGGAACAGCGAGTAGCGATCAGCCCGCCGAAGCGCAACCGTGCACTTAATGAGGCTGAGTTAGCGCGAGGCAAGAGAAAAACATACGCAGTGTTTGTTTGAGAAAATGTGGTGATTAATGTTGAAGTATTTCAAGGTTTTTGTCCCTTTTTTCCCCTCCATGTTTGTGTTACAGTGACGGCAGGTTAAACAGAGCCACATTTTATTTTTGCTCTCCCTCAAAGCCAGCTTTCTTCTGATTGGCTGCTCCTCATTAACAGAAAGTGGGCGGGGCTTTCCATAGAGAGCTATGTACCTGAGAAAACTATTAAAGATACATGCTCTCTATGACATCATACATTTTTGGTCATTTTGAGTTTCAGAATACTTCCATTGGCTAATGACTTCACCCAGTAAGCATGCAATGTCAGAGTCAGATCCACCCGCTCGACACATCAAGATGATAACAGTAAAAATGCTCGTCTGGAGGCTTCATAATGAGAAAGCAGTGTGAGACGGCGGCTACCTCCATCTTTTAAACTGAGTACGGTCAGACGGTTTGGGGGTTTCAGGCTTCGGTGCAGGAATCCTTATTCAAACATTTCTGCCTAATATCTGCTCAGGAAGCTCATTTCTTAAAAATAACCTGTAAATGTCAAAGCAAACATGAAGTCTGTAGTGACTGTGTGACATTTAACCATGTCAGGCGCTGATGTTTGCTGACAGCTGCTTTCTCTCTGCTCTGTGTGTCACAGTCCGGCAGAACTCCCCTCCACCTGGCGGCGAACAACGGGAGCCTCGAGGTCGTCCGTCATCTCTGCCTGGCCGGAGCGAACATCGATGCCGTCACCAACGTAAGACGCCTCACGGTTTTACCGCTAGGGCGGGTGTAGCAGCACCTCAGCACTTTACAGACTTTCCATTCAATTCAGTTTTATTTATACAGCGCCAAATCACAACAACAGTCGCCTCAAGGCGCTTTACATTGTAAGGTAGACCCTACAATAATACATACAGAGAAAAACCCAACAATCGTATGACCCCCCTATGAGCAGACACTTTGGCGACAGTGGGAAGGAAAAACTCCCTTTCAACAGGAAGAAACCTCCGGCAGAACCAGGCTCAGGGAGGGGGGGGCCATCTGCTGCGACCGGTTGGGGTGAGAGAAGGAAGACAGGATAAAGACATGCTGTGGAAGAGAGCCAGAGATTAACAACACGTACGATTCAGTGCTGAGAGGTCTGTTAACACTTAGTGAGTGAAGAAGGTATACAGACCGCATCATCATCATCGTGATGAGACTCTGACGTGACGCAGCATTGCAGTGAAACATGTGAAGCAGTGTTGTGATTTGAGTGTGCAGCAGTTTGGTCGACTGAATAGATTTGACTCGAGTATCGTGCGTCCCGTCAAAGGGGGGGTGGTAAACGCCGACATGCCTCATATAGTATGTAAATTGGAAACATCCCTCCCCGTGCTTGTTCAAATATTGTTTGCATGGTGAGTTGTTAATTTTCTGCTTGGGCTGCAGAGGAAGTCGCTGCTCACAAATTCTCAGTAAAACTGGGAACTTCTTCTGGCGGTGTTTTGAATCAGAAACAATCCCTTATCTCCGCCCTTATCTCCGCCCTTATCTCCACCCGGCTCAGCAACACCACCTGCTTGTTTTTTTTAATTATCCCTTTCTCTCAGAGGTTTTCAAGACTACAATCTTCTCCATGTTTCTTCCTTCTTTATGCTATTAAAGTTCTTTCAACCTCTTGAACCCTGATAAGTTTCCTTATAGTGTCCCATCCATTTGGATTATAGTCTGCCTCAGCTTTGAGCTCTGCTGTTAAACTCTTATTAGAATATTTAAGTCCCAGCTGGCAGTTTAAGAGCTCCACCATTACATCAAATAAAAAGTCTGCTAAGGATTTTAAATACATTTCTTTATAGTTATTAACATGTTTGTGCTCTCTGAAGACTTTAAAATCTCTCTTTGAAAGTCAAAGAAGTTCAAAACTGTATTTAATTTCTAAAGACGTTTTCTGAAGTTTAAATCTGCAGAGTCATTACGACCAGTTAGCTTTATTCAGGAGATTGTGCAGTAAGAATTAGGAACATCCATCCATCCATCTTCCTCCGCTTATCCGGGGCCGGGTCGTGGGGGCAGCAGCCCAAGCAGAGAAGCTTAGACCTCCCTCTCCCCAGCCACCTCCTCTAGCTCATCCGGGGGAACACCAAGGTGTTCCCAGACCAGCCGAGAGATATAATCTCTCCAGCGTGTCCTGGGTCTGCCCCGGGGCCTCCTCCCAGTGGGACATGCCCAGAACACCTCACC
>VOQK01011452.1:2849-15962 GCA_015052645.1 Benitochromis conjunctus | reverse complement strand
CCTCAATCGAACTAAAAAAATGTAAACACTCCAGTGTCCTAGGAGCAAGTCTACCTGCTAATGCTAACCAAACATCACAACTAGGAAACCGATGCATCGACCACAACAAAACTCGTAAATTACCTTCCGTCAGCATCGCCTTTGTGGTGCAGCTACATAAATCTAGCACATTACATAAAAGCACCAAGTCATTCCTTAGAGTTTGTGGTTATTTTAAGTATTTTTCTAATTGGACAGCAGATATAAAGTGATTTTCTAATTTTACTGACGAATCTACGAGTCCTTTCACACATACGAATTCATACAGCACTTTTATTCTGTGTAACATAACGCATCTAGTCCAAGGACAGTTTGACATGCAGGAAGGAGGCGCTGTGGATTCAACCAACAAACTCTCAATGTGTGGTCAACCCACTCTCCCGTTCTGTGGGAACAGATTGCACATGGACATTGACCATTTTGACAATTGGGGAATACATCACATATGCAGTACTGTGGAAAAGTAACTACAATCTCACTGCTTTCAAGGGAATTAACAGGGTAGCAGCTACACACTGCTAATCCAATGCATTTGATTAACAGATTATCAGCAAGTACAAGCACCTCCATAAAAGCAAAGTTTTTTCAGTTTGCTGCTCTGGTGTGTGTTATCAAAATGCTGCAATCTTCGTAAGAGGATGTGCCAGCAAATTTACAACAATATCAGCCTGTGCTCAAACACGGTGGTGGTGGGGCTTGTATTGTAGCCATAGGACCTGTGCACCTTGCAGACATTGAGGTGACCATGAACCCCTAACATGTGAGGCCATCTGTCCAACATCTAAAACTTGGTCGAAACTGGGTCATGCAACAATTGTGATCTTCAAACTCCAGACTCCTTAAGAGAGCTGTGAATAAATAAATACTGGAAAACTTCAATGAACTGAAGCAATGTTGGAAAGAGTAGTGGGCTAAAATTCCTTCACACCAATGTTAGAGACCAATAAAGTCATACAGGAAAAGGTGGTACGCTACTGAATCGTGGGGTATAGTGAGTGCTTCACAGGACTGCATAGAGTCCTGCATAGACAATCTGTATAAACATAACACCAGAATATCCTTCTGAGCCTAATCTTATTATTTTTTGGTAATTATGTGCCATAAACATTATAAAGCCTCTCTTGCAGGAAAACATGCAATTAGCAGCTCCTGTTTGTTCCTAAATTAATTGCCCAGCGCTCCAATATAGTTTATTCCCATTTGGAATATAATCTGTATTTTATTTATATTATAACTATCTGCCTCAATATTTTTTTACATGCCCCGTTAAAGAAACAATAGCCCACCTGGGTGGGAAACACTGTTGCGTGAAATAAGCCAGCTGTTTCTGAGGACTCGCAGTCATTCCTGCAAAGCTAAGGTAATAACGTGAGGCTTGGTACTAACTCACTCCCTCTCAGAAAGTAACGCGGAAGAAAAATCAGACAGCTCTTTTTAAAAACACGGGCTTACATTTCACTTTCTGGATCTCGGGTTACGTCATCACAGCTGCTCTGCAAGTCTTGCTGCTGTGTGAACCGTCGATGTGATTGTTGGCAAACATTATGCCCATAAATAAGCCTCCGCCACTTCCTTCCACAATTTTGTGACTTTGCACCAAGCGGCACTTGAGTTTGCATCTGTGACTGCTTACGTTTTTCCTTGTCTCAGTGCTGTGGCACAACTGTACGAAAGAGCAATCCCACAAACTGGTAAAAATGTCCTTTTCCTCCTTTACCAGAACCAGAGAAACACTCCAGGCTGACTATAAGGCAGTTTCCCTCTCCTACCTGTCATATAAGAGACTTGAGTCTCACATACTGTAGTTTCTGAGCTGCGTTTGCCACGCTGAGTTTATTGGTAAACAAGCACCTAATTAAGTGATGCTGCAAAAGTGTACGGTACTTCTCAACCTGTGCTACTATAAAAAGGTGAGAGAGAGGGTATTGTACATGACGGGGGGAAAAACTCGCAGAGCCTCTTTGTTGTTTGTGTGAGAAACGAGATGAAAGACATACGCCTACGCCGCCTGAATGGCTGAGACACACCTCACCCTCCTCGAGCCTCCCCAGTCTCCCCTCCTCTTCTTCACTGCTTCCTCTCGCACACATCTTTCTCATCCCACGAGCAGAACAGGACTCCCTTGTCTGTGCCCTCACACACGCGCGCGCGCACACACGCGCACTTGTTAAGGCTGATCCCAGTTTTGCACGGTGCATGCCTCAGCCACCAGCACACAAATGAGACACGCGGAGGCACAAATAGGGCTCACAAACACTCACAAGCAGCCTGACAAGTGGTTTGATCAAAGACCGACACACACACACACAAACACGCACACAAACAAACACACACCCATGCATCCACGCTGTGCAGTTTGTCTCCTCTGTCTGTCTTTGCTTTCCTTTTTGTCTCCATTACTTAGAGCTGCTCTAACCTTCTGCACCGATCTCCACCTGGCCAACCACCCCCCTCCACATGCCTCCCAGCCCCTCCTACCCCAGCCCTCATCCATCTACAGTGAAAAAGATGTCTCCAGCAGGGTAAAAAAATGAATGTGACAATATTCTTGGGGCAGAAACAATGGGGAGAGTCCCAGGGCTGTGCAGTGTTAGGTTATTTATCTCCAGGTAAAGATGTGTCTCTTTCCTACTTTTCCTCCCCCATTCCTAATCCTATACTCCCACAGCCCCAGAGCTCCTCTTCAGCCACCTCACTACCTCCTTCTCCTCCTCTGAGAATCACCTCAGCAATCCATGCATTACACTCCGGACCTCTGGATCCGGCGAAACTGCAACACTTTTAATTTTTAATCAGGGCCTCGGTCAGCAGGGACAGGGCTTTTTTACGCTCCCCTTCTCTCACCACCTTAGTCTCACCTTCACTTCTGCCCTCTCTCTTACTCGTGCTCGCCTACGCGCCCCGTCCCTCGTGTCTCTCCTCCCAAAGTCACGGTGATGAATGGGCAAGCGCTGCCATCTCTGTGCCCACCAGCGAGAGGCAGAGGCCGGCTAACGCGGCTCACACGCTCTCGGGGATCACAGGCAGCGAGGAGAGTAATTAATCCAGTAGGATGGGAGGCAGGGTTGCAGGACATACTGCGAGCTTCAGGACACTCTGTGTGCGTGTGTGTGTGCGTGTGTGTGTGTGTGTGTGTATTTCCGCGTAAATTATTGGAAACAGAGGACAGAAACTCCAGAGCTTTTGTTTTTTTTATATATGTGTAGAACTCAGGGTGATGTGTTTCAGAGAACAAGGTTAGGCTGGTGTGTGTTTGTGTGTTTGTGGGTAGATGAGCTCCCTAAATAAACACCACTTGGGTGCAGACTGGAGGAGCCAGAGGCGGCACATACAAGACTGTCCTTGAACTGCAGGGTCAAACATACTAAAACGAACACACACGCAGACACACAGACGAAAACACCAACACAAACTACGTCTACAATGATATCCAACATCAGCGAGGATGGAGAAAAGGGCTGCGGGGAGCTTTTCTACAACTGTGAAGGGGGGGTGCAAACCATTATTTCAGCTCCTTTGTTTGAATAAATCCATTGTCTGTGCCGCTTCTCAGAATAATCACTAAACACTAATTGTCTGCCGACGCGAGAGAGGACTCAGCTCCCAAATTAAATTGCATTTACCTTGATAAGAGCGTCTCAGAGACAAACCGCGAGGTAAAAGAAAAATGTGTCAGGGCTGGACGTATAAACAGGTGTGTTCTCCGTCAAAGCTCCATGTTAATTGGGCCAATCCATTACACGCTTTGACATGCTTAATGTTTCGGGGGATGACCGATTAGGGCAGCGCAGAGCACCGTACACGGGTGCCTGGCTGGTTTCCTCTGGTCCATGGCGTCTAACCAGAGGCTACAGCTCCATGCATCATTAGTCCTGGCCTAGCCGGCATACCAATCACATGTCCCTATAGCCTAATGAGATAACTGTGGGGGAAAGGGAGGAAATGGCTTCAGTGCTGTAGAGCTGCTCTCTGAGTGTGCGGTCTCTCAGGTTTTTGCGTGCTGCTATTAATGGCTGAGGCCGGCGCGATTACGGCACAAATGGCGCTCAAAAGGAAATATGCCAGCATTCCACGATGAATTGAACAAAGCAGAGACGTGTTAGATTTTGCAGGAAACATGAAAAACACGCAGTGGGCGTGTGAGGGGACAAACGGGAGGGAAGGGTCAGTGACAGCACAGGTGTTCGTAGGGAATGGAAACTACTCAGATGCTTCCTGTCAGGCTTTCATCTGTTGCGCAGCACACAGCAGCTCAGTCAGTAGAAGATGCAACATCTTCTGTTAAAGAAAATGAAAGCCAAATTTAAGAGCCGGCACTAGCTGCTCTTTTCATATGTTCAAGCCTGTACAAAAGTCTTCAGCCACTCCACATTTATTTATTTTTTTGCTAAGAAAATGGGAAATAGCTGCAGTGATTTATTGAAATGTTCAAGCACATAGTAGAATATATATAGGACAAAAACAGAGTTTGTACAGTTTCAGTGAGCTTTAAAGTCAATATGTGATGTGAGCACTTTGATTCTTCAGCACAGCCTGAACTCTCTTTGGCAACTTTCTTGTCATTTCTCTAAGTAGTTTTCAGGAATAGCTCTAATAGAAATGGCCTTCTTTAGATATTGGCTGCCCTTTGTTCCGTTCTTAGTCCAGATGATCCCACACGGCTTCAGTGACGTTGTGGTTCGAGCTGCTGGGAAGCCGGTCTACGACTGATTGAGCTCTATTGTGTGTTTTTCTGTCCAGGTATGCTTTTACTGCTTTGGCAGTTGTTACATCCCTAGCCTGGGGATAACCTGGACATAATTTGATGAACAATTCTTCCCACTCCCAAGAAAGTGAGAACACTTCAAGATGCTAAGCAGCAGTTGGCTGACTTCAGAGTTGAGCAGTTCCCTGAACAACAAACAAAAAACCTCTAGTGATCCTTATTTCTCTCTAACAGAAAATAAAAGGCAAGCAAATCGCAATTCTCTAAGCTTTCCTTCTAACCATAAAACAGGAGAAAAAGGATTTGTAAAAAAGGCCTTCTCACTCCTACTAAACTATCACAGGGTGCTCAGTATGTACCGTGTAAATGTAGTTACGAATTTACTCCTGCAAAAAGCTCTCAGCTAACAGCAAAGAGGGCAAAATAAACAACTTAGCTTATTGAACTTATTGAACAGCTTCTTCAAACCACCCATTCAGTAGTCTCCAACTGTGTCAGCATCACACCCATCCATCCATCCATCCATCCATCCATCCATCCATCCATCCACTCGCTTCCACTTATCCTTTTCAGGGTCACGGGGGGCACTGGAGCCTAATCCTGGACAGGTCGCCAGTCTGTCGCAGGGCTAACACATATACACAGACAACCATTCACACTCACATTCACTCCCGCATTCACACCTATGGGCAATTTAGTGTTTCCAATTAACCTATCCCCACACACACGCATACACCTTGGGGTTGTACAACAATGTAAACAAACACCACATGATAAGGATCATGTGATCACCGTGTGTTTGCTAGGATGGTTTAAAATCTGATGCTACTTTTCAGCATTCATAATTTCATAGATTTTGACAAGATCTCCAACACCACTGGCTGAAACCATGACAGAGCCTCCACCATATTTTACAGATGGCTGCAGACACTCGCTTTTGTACCTTTCTTCTGACAGCAATATTAACCATAATCTTCACACCTGGATTCATCACTCCATCAGACCTGTTGGCCCGGATTTTAAATCCAATTCTTGTGTAATTTGGCATCACCTCAGCCCTTCTCCATCTCTCCCTTCCTTATGAATGATTTCTTGACAGCCACACTTCGACATTCCTCTGAAAATAGTCAGGTACATGGACTGGACTGAAAATGAATCAAAAAGCAGCCAGAGTAGTCCAAAGAAAAGCCTGGAGAACTATTTTTTAAATTTGACCACTTTAAATGTATTTTTATTTTAGCACACAAAGCTGAACACATTTATAATATGACCTAATTATGGAAATACATACATTAAACACTTGCCAGAGTCAGTGGGATTTATGCTCAGGGTACAATGGATGTGCCAAATTTCATGGAAAGCTATCCAACAGTGGAGAGGCTGGTAAATGGTGGACTGACCAACAAACAAACATCTCCAGCACAGCTAAAAACTGTTTCTACTATTTTCTTCTATTCTCACAACATGGGGCATCTACCTCCACTTAGTCAGCAGCGGGATTCATCTAGCATTGCTAGCTGGCTGTCCTGAAATCAGGTAGAAGTAGGTGTCGAGCTGCAGCCCACATAACGTGACCCATTTTTTTTCCAAAAGGAGGAGCAATCAGCAGCATAGCCGAGGGGTGCCAGAGACAGGGAGCACACATGCAGTCCCAGAAGACAGACAGCGATACAGCACAGGAAATACAATCATCCATGAGCCTAGAGGCTAAATGTAAGATTCAGCAACAGTGCAGCAGAGGAGTTAAGTCCTTTTAAAGTCCAACCAGCAAACCCCCCACTCACTTCTAAATGTGTTTGAGCTGCTGGAAAATTCCATCAAAGATACTTGTACACCTATTGAGAGGAATTGTTGATGCATCACAAAATATTATAGCTGCAGAACTGAGGATTTTCCTTGGGTTTAATCCATCTTGAGACTTCTATTCCATCTGCAATTACCGGACTTCTGCGTAGCGAGTACATAGCTGCTGGTTTCCAGTAAAGTGAGATGAGAGCGTCAAATGGAGAGACTGGATGAAAGAGGAGAGTGGAGCGAGGATGAATGGAGATGAGAGGTCACAGCGGAGGGGAGCACACTGACAGATATGGAAATTAAGTCAAGAGGGAGACAGAGATACGAACTTTTCCTTCACTTCCTCTTTGTATTTACCCTTCAAAAAAAAGAGAGTGAGACCTAATAAAACATTTATCATTTCAGGAAAGAGCTTTAATGTCAAAGACATTAAAGAGCGGAAAAGAGGAAGAGAAAGTTGAAAAGAGAGCGTGAGAGAGAAGGATTCCCAGAGTGGATGATGGTGGTGAAAGATGGAGTAGTGTCGGGGCTCAGGGAAGCAGGGTACGAGAAATCAGAGGTACAGGTGTGACAGGAAGTAAGTGGTAGGTAACAGTGGAAGCTAAAAGGGTTGAATTACACAGAGTATAAAGATGAGAAGGATCTCTGACAAAGAGACACGGAACTTAAATCCACAAACATTTGGGTCCAAAAGCTTGAAAAGAAGGATCCACGAGCCTGCAAATGATTAAAAGAATTTCAGTTTTTGGTTCCAACACAAATTTGGGGTGAAATGAATGTAATTAATAAACAAATTTAGGGTGCTTTTTTTTTTTGCTATTCAAATTTTTAAACAAGGAAAAAAAAAGTGCTGCACTGTCCAGGTGTCCACGTTGTTCACTTCCATTTAATATTCATGTGAATTACCATAGTCTGTATATAAAAGATGGATGTAGCCACAGTTATTTGCCCACTCGTTATTGAAGTCCCGTTAGAAAAAGCCTCTAAATTTACCTAACAGCTTGATCGACACATCGTTAGCCAAAGAACTTAACTTGTATTATCCTTCTTTCTGAATGTCATCACATTCATAATAATAACTTGCATTTGGTCCCTGAAGTCATCAGGAAAAATGTTTACTGATGTTCACACGCAAGAGCGCCAAAGGCTACAAAAAATCTTTGTAGAACCAGACAAGTCACCCCCTGCTGACCATCAAAAGGAAATCAGGTATAAGGTACGTCCATTTATATGCAGTTTATGTGAATCAGTGGCTGTGTCCCAATTCAGGGTCTGCATCCTTTGGAGGACCCGGCCTTCACGATCTCGTGGGCCGGGACCTCCGAAGGCCGAGAAGGCTGGAAGTGAGAGGCTTGTGAAATGGGACGGTCTAGCCTTCAGATTTGCGTCACCAGCTGTTCCCGCCCTAACCGCTTCTCCCGCCCTTACTGCTTCTCCCGCCCTTACCACTTCCACCTCCTCGGTTTTACCGTCTCCGTTGCTGCCGCCAGTGGTGGAAACTGGAATTTGCTGGGCTGCGCTATGAATTCTGGGATATGTTGGGCCACGAAGGATACACCCGACCCATCCTTCAAATTTGGGAAATGAAGGACGCATTTGTCAGCCGCATTTGGAGCAGGCTTCAAATTGGGACAGCCTTTGTTGCGTCGCTGTGACGTAACCGGCCTACAGATGCGGCCCACGAAGGATGCAGCCCCTGAACTGGGACACAGCAACAGATGCACCTTGCTAACCAAGCTAGTTAGCCAGCTGATAACACTTAGTTGAAACTTTCTTGTGTAAATATGGGGCAGGTCTGGCTCCAAAAAGTCTAAGACGGTGATGGTTAATGTCAAACTTAAGGCTTCAAAATGCCACTTTCTTATTTTACAGTTCTTTGTAGTGCTAACATGTATGACTATGGGCTAGAATTAGCCCACTGCAGACACATTACCCATGCCTCCCACACTACGCGTGTAAAAATAATACATTTGTGGTACTGTCTAAGTTAAGACAGCAGCTATGTTTGTCAACTGTTCATTGTCTGTTTTAATTGGCTGGTTTATTAAATGTAACTGTAAAGAAAGGGAACAGTTTGGAGGTGTTGTTTTGTAAGTCACTATGTACTGGTTATACTGGTGTGGCCCACTTGAGATTGAATTGGTGTATGTGGCTCATGAATTAAAAAGAGTTGGACCAGCAGATCTGTTTTGAACCTATCTGGATCGCTCGCTTTTTTAAAGTGTGCCACAAAGTGTGGTGCAAAATTACAACAGCAACGTGCCGTACATTTAAATGAAGTTATAACATTAAATATTAATATTTAAGAGAAAAATATTTGTTCTTTTGGAGTACAGAAAAACATTTTGCTCGAATTACTTATTCGAGCACAGTATTCTTTCAGTGGCATATAATACACAGAGAAATGTACACCTTTATATTATATATGTATATATAAATGGAATAATAAAAAGACTACAAAGTTCATTTTACATCATTCTAGACAAAAGCTAGTGTAAATCTAATGTAGTTGGACATTTTACATTGCCAGTGTCAACGTTGCCAAACAAATGACTGTAGTTTAGTCCGTTTTGTCATCTGCTATTTCCATTATTAACATTGTTGTTTTTGTGGTGACTTCCTGCCTCCGTTCATTCACACATTCAATATCATTTTTGAAGGATAATAAAAAGGATGTGACAAAGGAAATATAACGACCTCATTAAAATGCATCAGATACTTTAAGGTGAAGCTTTACAACACATTACATTCACTGTGACTATCACTTCTGTTTTCTTCTGTTTACATTAAGAAAAACCTCCAGCAGCATGTAAGCACTGATATGGAGCCACCGATCATTCCCTGAAACTTGTCTGAATCACTTACAGACTTTTTTTTTTCCCATATGCTTTCCTCATCTACAAAATCAGTGACGTTAGATCTCCATTTCTTTGATTTACAGTTCTGAAAACAAGCTGCTCTAGTTCACAAAGAATGATTGTAAAAGTCTGAGCTTATTAAAGAAATGTTTGTGGATTCAGTTTTAGTGCTCGTCTTCTCTGAAGTATGTGTCTGAAGTGGTACTGAGAAGGGAAGAGAGTGAGTGGCTGACAGAAAAAGGAACAAAGTTGAGACGTAAAACAGAAAGTGAAGCCGACAAAGAGGCAGAAAACAGACCGGGGAATTGATGAAAACAAAATGTGCAAGAGAAACCTCGTGGATGTTCCCAATCAGCTGAACAAACAGATGAGCAGACTGAACACAAACAGCCAAACGATTTGTCCTCGGCCACACAATTAAATGACACATTGTGCATTTACAGCCGTAACGCTGATCATGAAGGTGTTTCACACGAACGAATCTCACTACAACCCCACACGAGAAAGACTACATATGCTGATTAGCAGCAGTACACTGTGCATGCAGAGCGTCGCTTATAAAATAAAATCAGTTCACCTGCACAGGAGTGTCAACGCTCTTATAAGTTCCTGTTATCGTGATCACAGCATCTATGTCAGGTTGTTGCACACACTCCTGCAGTACATGTGTTGCTCACTGCTGAAGAGTGACATGCGCACGCACTCGCTGTCACTTATTACAGGTATGATAGGCTCGCTGACACCGGATAAACTTTGTTTTTCAAAACTAAAAAAAAGAGAAAGAACAAAGCGTTATGTTTCATACATTACACTTAAAGCTAGAGCGGCTATTTGAGCTTCAGTTATTTGGTTACATATTGCGTTACCTTAGGTTAAAGTTACAGTTTGACATTTTAGGATTTGGTAAGTACAGATATTCACTTACAGTTATAGCTAGACTGATCTCTTCTGTCTGTAAAGACAGAGTCATCATAGTCTGAGGTAAGCTGAGCCTAAAGGCTGGAGAAATACAGATTTTTTTTCTATGTAATTCTGTCAAAACCTAACTACACCTCACGATTCAGTGGCTAGCAAAACCGCCGTTAATAATAACTTTCTGTCTGAATTTATCAGTCTCTCACGTCATTGTGAAGGAATTTTGGCTCACTCTTTTTTACAATGTTGCTTTGATTCACCGAGATTTGCAGGTGTTAACTTATGCACAGCTCTCTCCAGGTTTCACCACAGCATTTCAGGCGGGTTGAGGTCTCAACACCTTGATTATTTTGTTTCTCAGTCATTCTGTTACAGATTTGCTGCTGTGATTGAGGTCGTTGTCCTGTAGCGTGACCCAAGTCAAAGCTTTAGCAGTCTCAGATCTGACTCTAGAATACTTTAACATACAGAAGAGTTCACGGTGGACTCCATAACTGCAAGGTCCCCAGGTCCTGTGTCTGCAAAACCCAAATCATCACCCCTGCACCACTGTTGTGGGTGTTTGTGTTGCTCTGCAGCATCGCTTTTCACCAAATAAGGTGCTGTGCATTAAGGCCAAACATGTGCACTCTGATCTCGTTTGGGCGTCGTTTCAGAAGTCTCGTGGTTTGTTCAGGGACACCTTTGCAACCTAACCCATGCTGCCTGGCAAACAAACATCGTGTGTTAACGCACAATGCTACAATCTTCAGTTAATCAATTGCATTTGATTAGAAACACCTGGCTGCTGCTTACGTCCTGTGAAAGCACTAATGATGCACTTAGGATGTACACCGGTCTACAGCCTGGCTCTTCACATCTTTTTGTGTTCTCATATTTCAGTTTCTAAATATAAAACGTGTCTGGAGCATCACATAAATAAATATGGAAAACACTTGTTTTACGATGTCATGTTGTTGCTCTATGCAGACTGCAATTAAGCTGATAATATGTGGTAGGTTTCTGCTTAGTGCTGCTGTTGTGTGAAAACTGTGTATCCCTAAGGTGTCAGCTTTTAACAAGTTAGGAAGGTAATGTCTTCAGTTTTGGTGTCATTATTTTCAGCTTATCTGCTGCTCTTGTTAATGTTGGAGAAGCTGGAGATTTATCACGGTTTTAAAGGCAACTCAAATCAAACTCAAACGTGGAGCTACTTGGTTTTCGCAGGCGATTTTTTTTTTTTTTTACATGTTTATGCCATGTGTTTTATCAATTTGAACACAGTTTTTGCTAAAGCTGTTAAATTGGGATGATATAATGCTTAGTTGAATAAAATCAAATAATTCAAGATAAGAAAAAACTTCACGGCATCACAGCCTGACAGATCAGGTGCTGATTATGTAAATCATTGTTTGTCCACCTGGTCATTATGAGCGCTCCCATCTGTTCGTTGAAGTCTGGTCTCTAATGAACTACAGCCACATCACACTGCATATGAAAATATGAAAGACAAATAAGTGTGGTGGAATTTTACTGAGCATGTTGTGTGACTGAGCAGATGCATAAGGTCGCTGCCGTGTTACAGAACAAACACTCTGAAACTACAAATGCTGAAAGCGCAGAAGTCAAGGATAAATAAATAGTGTGTCATTGAAGTCAGTCGGAGTAGATTCGGCCCAGTAAATGCAGAATGGAAAGACTTTCACTGCTCCTCACGTAGACAGCTTCGTCTCACACACCAGTCAATTGACTTTTTAAGAAATCATCAAAGGAAACGGCTCCAGCAGAGAGAGAAACACAACAAATGTGCTGTGCTTAACACGCCTGGTACATCTTTCACGCCTCAGCAGTCTGACTGAGCTGTAATGTCTTTTATTAAGGGTTTGTACAAAGGATTTTACCTTAATAATGAGAGTAATTAGCACACTTGTGGTAAACCGACCAGTCATTTCTGATGGTATCCAACTCAATACACTGCAACTTCCATGGCTGAAAAACAGGAAGTGCTGTTAGCTGGTAACTTGTCCAAATGCAATCATCTGGCTTAAAACAAAAAACAAATATGGCAGCAACCAAACTTCTAATGTTCAGGCTTTAAAATGTCTACAAACAAAAGGGTGGGACTGCAGAGCTACATCTATCTTTATATGCAGTCTATGGTCTGTACTTACAGTAGAGCCCAACCAATATAGTGTTTTTAAGACTGATACCAATATTTGTTTCAAAATGAGATTTGTTGGCCGATATTTGTTTTTCTTTCAGAAACATGCATGGGAAGCAGATTTCCCAGAAATTTCTTATGTGTGATTATCATTGACTCCTTGCAAAGATAAAATAACATCCATTCAGTCTCTTCCGCTTATCCTTGTCAGGGTCGCGGGGGGGAGCCTATCCCAGCTGTCTTGGGGCGAGAGGCGGGGTACAGCCTGGACAGGTTGCAAGTCTGCCACATTCACACCTATGGGCAATTTAGAGTTTCCAATTAACCTAACCCCACTAACTGCATGTCTTTGGACTGTGGGAGGAAGCCGGTGTACCCGGGGAGAACCCACTCAAACACGGGGAGAACATGCAAACTCCACACAGAAAAACCCCAGCATGTTGGTGCAATTGAACTCAGGACCTTCTTGCTGTGAAGCAACAGCGCTAACCACCGTGCCACCATTAAATAACAGTGCAATTTAAAAAGTTAAACTCGTTTTCTTGTCACAAGTCGTGGATTACTCGTACACTGTTTCTGCTCGGACTGCACCCACGGTACAGCAGATGTCACATCAATTTTGTTGCACAACGCCAACTGACACGGGATGAATGGAGAGCATA
>VOQK01011449.1:17536-30409 GCA_015052645.1 Benitochromis conjunctus | reverse complement strand
GTTTTTTTTTTGTTCTCTCTGGTTTTCTCTCCCTACCCACCTCCCTCCCTTTCTTTCTGTCTCTCTCTCCTTTTTCTGTCCAATAATCATGTCTGTCCCATGTATAATAACTGAAAATAAAGTGAATAAATAATAATAAAGGCCAATCAAATGGATCAATACGGCAAAGCCATGGTGGTCCATTTGGTAAAATAAATCCGTTGAGCATCAGTTTTGGCTTTCAGATAATAATTCTGATTGCTAATGATCCAAAACGGGACAGGAAAAAAAATTAAAAAATAAATAAAATAAAATAAATAATCTACCTCCTGAGTCTGACGTCATTAGCCGTTTACGGGTCCAAACTTTTCTTCGGTTGCCACACTCAAACAAACACTGCGGCATCACTGAGAGTTAAAAGCAGTTTAAATTCTCTCATCTTCAGTAAAAATGATCAGTGTGGCTGCTCTCATGGGTGTTACGGCAAAGTTTAACATCCAGGCATCCATGAAAAACAGGATTTACGAAGTTTAACAGAGTTAGAAGTCAGCAGGGAGTTAGCTCGCTAGTTTCCGTCTAAAGATGATATATCATGTTCTGACTGTGGGATTTAAAAAAAAATGAGATCGTACAGCTCTGCTGTCACTTCAGACATAAAACAGAAAACTAAACAGTAGCTATGTTTGTAGAATTACTGAAGTTGATTTAGCTGGCATATAATGGTGTGCTACCTGCTGGGTAGCTACAGAGCTATGGTTAGGATAATATAAACACATGAGCATAGTGAAGCTGAAGGGTGAACGTTAGCTTTTTCCCCCTTAATTAAAGTTAATGTGAAACTCCCTGATGGGCAGAGATAAATGCAGGAAAATTGGGCTGAAAACCAACCAAACTTCAGTCAGAGGAGCACCTGAGATTTCAAGGTTAGTCATTAGTATAATGCTGTGTGGTCTAGTCCTGATCCATAGCTTCATGTACCTATTCAAATCTTAGTTAGCCTCAAAGTTATTCTTTTATGACACATTCAAATATTTGGTGTCAGGCAACTCGTAAGGCTGTGGGTTGTAGTTACATCATAAGCTTTTAGATACTGAGTTCTAAAATGCGCTGGACATGAACAGTGCTAATAAAAATCCAGAGAGGCTAACAATGACCACTGATTATTTTTAGGGGCTTGTTTATATTAAATAAAACCAGAAACTAAACATTACAGCACATGAAAAAGCCAGCAGTCTTAATGGACGAGTCCCTGCATGTACGACAGAAGACCTTCCTGAACAGAATTTACTTGTGACTCAGATTTCTTTCAATTAAAAAAAATAAAAGAATGAAAAAAGGGAAGAAAGAATTCAATATGAACTCAAGTGACTAATATCAATTTGTAACGTAAATTTAGAACATTTCAATTCATTTTTAAACATACAAAAACTATGTTCCCCTTACCAGAGATAACAAGCAAACATTATTGTCCTACTGTCCATGACTGCAATCTATGAGAGGTTATAAAAAATACTGATTACTCAGCAGCAGAGCGGATGTAAGGGAAAGAGTTGCATTGTGTAGGATAAAGTATTTCAGCTTTTAACTCATCCTGGAGAGTAAAGTTAATAAATATCCTCGTCTTCTTTTAAGTTGTCTCAAGTTTTTCAATTTTTTAACTTGTGATACTAGATTGCTGCAGCATC
Organism: Benitochromis conjunctus; assembly: GCA_015052645.1. Taxonomy (NCBI): domain Eukaryota; kingdom Metazoa; phylum Chordata; class Actinopteri; order Cichliformes; family Cichlidae; genus Benitochromis; species Benitochromis conjunctus. Next base: position 28,745 of record VOQK01011449.1, on the reverse strand, counting down.
CATTTAAATGCCTAGAAAAGTATATAATGACAACATTAAAACAACAACAGAATAAGTGGAAGAACAGACACATGACATAGTCACTGGCTTCTTTTTCATGATCACATTCAGGATTATTACATTGTTTGTGTAATCCAGTTTAGAAGCTTCTAATCTGCTTTATGACCATAATAAAGAGCTATATTATTTATTATGTCAAAATAATTACTTAGACTCATCTCTTCAAATACATGGAGTATGAGATCTCAGATTTGGATGTATGGAATAATACATGTCATCAAAGGGCTTGGAACATGGAGGCCTCTCTCACAAACACACTGCTCTGCATCCATCCATCAAAGTGTTAACCTGGTTTCGTCTCACCTGCTTCCAAACAAATCCACTGCATCAAGACAAACTTCCACCTCACTGGACTGTAGCATATAAATATACATATTGATCTATCTATGTGGGCGTGTACCATCACTGACATCAAAGCCACAAATGCTTGATGTGTTGGGCCTCTCAGCTGGTCCCACATGAATGAGGTACACACAAACACACACACACACATACATGAATATATGGGCATGCAGGCAGGCAGGGTTCTGGACAGCCTATCAGACCCCCATAGCCCCCAGCAAGCCCCTCAACAGGACTCTGATGGGCTGTGGCATTGATAGACCATCTGTAACTGTGTCACGTCAGATTACAGTGAGCAGGAGGGGAACACAAAAGAAGGAAGAAGAAGAAGGGAGGTAGCGGAGGAGAAGGGGGGAATGAAGGATCAAACCCTCTCCCCCTCCAAGAGAGCCTCTCTGTGTCTTTCTCTCAGAGACAGGTCCTTATCCTGGAAGAAAAGACTTAATCCCTAACCCCTCTACCCCACCTCCCCCTTTACCGCCTCCCTCCTCTCCTTGGTCGCTCTCTCCCTGCCTCTCTCTCTCTCGGTCTCTTTCTCTCTGCTGTTGAGGGACAGTAGTGTCTCAGCTGTAAGGCTTTGTGTTCCTCCTGGGAACCTGCCTAGGAGATTGATCTGCGCAATGTGAGGAGCACAAAGACCTTGGGGTTTACGCGCCACAGAGCCAACCATGTATCAAGATGTATCCAGCGTGGGAGTAGCCATACCTGTCCTATCGCATCACGGCTAAAAGAACATATGATGGAAGAAGGAGCACAGAGGGGGAGAAGGAGAGGAGGCGGAATTGCATCCCCCTGTTTGTGTTCTACACAAATTGAACAGATGAGAATAGAGAGGGGAGTCTGTGTTGTGTGCAGCGTTTTATTCACAATTTGGTTTTAGACAAATCAGCCAGAATGAATTCCTGATTTGTTTTATGTGCAAAATGAAATGATTGTATCGGCATAGGGCATGAGCCAAACACAGCATGTGTCCTGATGAAGCGTTCTGTGTATCACCTTAGATTAGATTTAGACACCCGTGGTCAGAAGATAGATGCAAAGTTTTAACACAGTTTGACACCTCGATGCCCTTAACGGTTTATATACCTGCCTTAGAAGGTATATGAAGAGCTCACAGGACGTGCTGCCAGATCTCCATGCAATATTTAAAGGTGACTTAACATTGAATTTCTTTGAAGCCCAAGGATTTATAGATGTTCTGACCATTTTTTTTTATTAGTGAAACTCCAAAAATTATTGATCTAACAATTTCCATAACATAAGATATATTAACAATGCATCAGAAAACCCCTTATGACACTGTGACCTTCAAGATTGCATATATACATATGCACCTTCTTTTTAAAGTATTAGATTTTACATTGTTGTAGATCTAAATGCCCAATGCTAAAATATGTTGTTGCAATTCATTTCCTGATATGATAACATATACATATCTGTAATGCAATTTCCTAATCATGCTTCTTTTACTGTCTTCTTGCATTTGTATGATAAAGTATTGCTGCTTTTGCTTAAGTAGAAAAACTGAATACATACTCGGCCCATGAATAGAACAACCTGAGACACACACACACACTCAGTCATTTGATTTGCACACATTCTGTAAAATAATGGTGGAGGGGCTTAATGTTTAAAGATAGTACTTTATATGAAGTGGTCTTAACGTCACTGGTGGCTTAATTTTACCAAGAAGAATATTTCTGATATATAGATAAGTGCATTGAAATTGGAAATAGAGTTTTAAAGGAGTTAATAACATTGTTGCACTGGCAGTCTGCCTTGAAGGTTGGGAGATTCGAGATTTTAGAGATGTAAACTCTACACAATGTCTTACATTTATTTCTGAGCCTAAAAAAGAAAATCTATTACTTATAGAAGTGGTTTGCCATATTCAAGTACATTACCATGGTGTGTGGTGTTGCACGATCAAAGTGGCAAGTTAAAGTCTAAATAGTTAGTTTTTAGTCATTTTAATAACATACAATATGGGCTTCTCAATATATAAACCCTCATCAATAAAACACTGAGTATGCGATGTGATTTTCACCTTTACTGAAGCACAACACCTCGGATCCACATCTGTGAGCTGTCTTACCAGCCTGTATGTGCTACAGCTCGCCCACACACTGTGGGCAAAATAATAAGCACCCCGAGGCTCTGCCAAGGCCTCTCAGCTTTTGTGATTGATGGCATTCCTTTTTCTCTATTTCTGTTGTATCCACTATCGAAGCACACATACACGCGAGCACACACATACCCTCCTGGCTTGGTGCCTTGGTGTTGGCCCACCGCATCAGTGAGATCCAGTCTCTGGCTCCACTGTGTGCAGATGTATCTAAGAATCCTATTTTTTGCTGTTCTATTGTGTGAGTGGAGATAGAGGCCCATCACTGAGAGTGCAAGGTCACCGAACACATCAGCACAAAGAGCCCTATCTCCCTTCTGTGTTCGTGTGCGCTCCTGCTCTCTCCATCTATCTGTCTCCATGCTTCTCTCTCTTTCTCATGCGTGCGCACGCACACACACACACACACACACAAGCACACACACACACAAGCACACTCTATCTCTGCTGCAGCCGCGCTCTCTTATTCATTCACTCTACAAGCCATGAGCAGACAGCTCCTTGAATGCCCTGACCTCAAGTACACTGAAATAGCCACAATAGCCTCCCTGACTGCAAAATATCAGGCCTCTCAATCTGGACTCAGTGACTCAGAGCTTCTATTTATCAGGATGTGGAGAGTGTAGAGAGCTGATCACATTGTTAGATTGGGATCTTGGTTTGTGGGGTTATGAAGGGAGACAGCAAACAGCGTGCTAGGACATTTTATCATTTTATATGCATCATCCTCAGTGAAGAGATATCTTCAGATTTTTTATGCAATTCTCACGTCATACACACATGAAACTTTGTCACTGACCGTTATAATAATTTGCTCCGGTCCGTGTTGGCTGTTTGTGCAGATGCGTGCAAAGAGTCAATGTTGTGTTAGCAGTACAATGCAGTTGTTTCTGTCCTGGACAAAGTTTTCACTTTACTACTGCACACTAAAAATAAAAGTGAAAATAAAAGTAATGTCCATATCAGAAGTTACAGACCACCATTTTCCTGTGTTCTGCACACGAACTGAAATCAGCCGATTGTATTTTGATGGCGTTTGTTTCCATTCTGCCTTCAGTTATAACTGAAGAGCATCTGTAATGCCAGTAATGGAAGACTAGTATTACTGACTTTTCCAAAGTCTTCAGTGATACTACACTGTCTATGTGGAAAAGATGTTGTGGGGCCATCAGTTTGTGGCCATGTTGACCTTCTGTATCCATGCAGAGTAGAGTCTGCATGGAAACAGCATCAACGTCTCGGGTTCAGTGTTTGCTGTTGTACCGCAACCAGTTTTGATCAGGGAGATGACGTCAGGGTTTCAACCATGTTTGCTGGGTTAGCACTCCGCCCTCTCGTGCAAATACTCTAACTTCTGTCTCCAAAAAAACAGCATGGCATTGGCCAAAATGGTGGACAGCAGTAACAATGACAATGTCCATCAATTGTTTGGTCCCACCAACATTCCTAGTGTGTTATTGTATTATTTGTGTTTGTCATCTCTCTACGCCCTTTTTTTCTCGCTACATGTCCTGAACCTTGTTCTATTGGATGTTTCTTGTTGCTAAAAGTTAGTTTTTACTACTAGTACTTGCTGACAGGGGATTGTCTTATTGCTTTGGTTCTCTGTCTAATATCTGAGGTTCTTTAGTTTGCCTTTATTTAAAGCCTTAAAATGACTGTTGTTGTGAACTAGCACCATATAACAGAATACAGTGCTATATGAATTGAATTGACTCAGCAGTAAGAATGGGAATGTGTAGCAACTGTTCATCACAGATTAGATAAATACTGACATTTTCTGTTTTAGACTATTACACATTTTTGGAAGTTAAGTTAAAGCATTCCAAGGGTATGCAACTTGTTTTATACTGCAATGTGGACAATCCAGAAAGTCATATATTTGTAAATGTCTCAGCTAACTACAGTAGATAGCTTACATGTTTTAGAGATAACTAGGCATAGGATGCTAAAATAGTTCTCTGGCAATCCTGGCATAATGAAATCTAACGTTGTCAGCTGCAGTAATTTGTTAGCATTACACACCTGACTTGTATATTGTGGGAAAAAATGATTTCTCCTCACGTGGGCATAATTTTCAGAGTTTCTAGTACTGCCTTATGCTAATTTAAAATTAGGGTCAAATTAGGAACATTCTGGTTTCAAAAGCCTAAACTCTCATTTATAGAAGAGGAAAGATTAAACTCGCTCTCAGTCGTCAGCTTGATCAGAGTTTGTAGGTTCACCCAGATTGCTACATCTACACTGCTGAAGGACTAACACATACACGTTCTGTGGCAGCAATATAAATGTGTCTTTTCTTATTTCTGTAAGAAATCTATGCTTTTATACCTTTTACTACCTAGTGTCTAGCAATGCAATTGAACCACATTTCATTGCTGCTCTAAATACATGGCTTTGACCATATAGACTTCTTTATATACATCTACAAGATGCTGATCCTTCTGTCTCATCAGGCAAGCAATGCAGCCGTCATTACCGTCTGACGACCTGCAATGTCGACGTCATTACCGTACAGCAGCATACATCGTGATCATTAATGATCCGCAAAGTTAAACCCTCCTCTGCTACTTTTACCAGTTTGATGCACTACATAGGCAACGGGGCTGTGCTCTTTAATCAAACGTTCTTCCCAAGACTCTTCAGAAATATATTTAGCATCTCTGTGGAATGCGTTTTCTATCTCCCGTTTTCAAATAGATCATCACTTAAAATGCTCCTGGTATAGAAATCCCAAGTGAAAGTAGTCATGGCTGGCCTGGATCCTGAAACAGACATAAACAATCTACAGTATGTGGGCCAAAGCAGGGGAGATAGTGATAGTGTGACATAAAAGGGAGTAATCCTAAAGTCATTATGCAGCCTTCTAGTCGACAAACAGAAAATATATATATATATATACATAACAGGGTCCGCTCGGTGCTGAGAGTTTTATGTTGTTAATCCACAGAGATGTAGGTATGGATTCTTGGCAACAAACGCTAGGATTTGATAGGGCTTTGTGTGTGTGTGTGTGTGTGTGTGTGTGTGTGCGTGTGTGTGCGTGTGTGGCAGCACTGCAGTATGCCACATAAATATTGTAGAGGGTTCTTAACCATCCTCTAGAGTCTCCTCTTGGCAACTAGAAGTGAATAATGTATAACTGAGATGCAGGAAAGATAGTGCTTTATTACAGTTTTGAAGTATAATATGAGTTGTTTGCCTCTGAAACTGTTCAGTGGGGGAAACGCTGCTACTTACTGTGGACCTTTTTATGGGCCATTCTATTTTTTCCTTCTCTTTTGATACAATTTAATAATTCATATTTAATAATTCAGGTTATCTCGTTCGCCCTCAAAGCAGGACGGGAAAAAAAACTCATAAAGGAGGATTGTTTTCTTAAGTCATAGAAGTAGCGCACATCAATAACATTTGAGAGCTCTGATCAAAAACCAAAGCTGCTTTTCTGAGAAAAGACATTTCGCTTTTTCTTTCAGAATATTTTGTGCTCCCTACTGGTGTTTCTATGGTGACATAAATATATTTTTTTCTACTAAACAATGGATCAAATAGAGCTAAAAACAGAATCATAGCAGCTTGTGCAAAAGACAGAAAGAAGCCCCTTAAATATCTGCTGTTTTACATTCAAAATTCAGATGTCTTTGGATATTTTTAGAGGTTGTGACAAAAAAAGAAATAATAAGTGAAGCTCGGGTTACAAGAATGACACAACATCAAGGACGCTGTTTCCTGCTCATATTCAAATAATCTGTGATTCAATAAAAATAAATGATATGATAAATATACAAACCATTCCCGACTTATTTGTTCAAACTTTTTAGGATCATAGCAGTCCATTCCAGTTATCTATTCTCCCAGCCTTTATTTATTATCATACAGAGTCCCACTTCCCACACACACACAATAAGACGTCACATTAAAAGCATGACAACAGCTTCTTCTCAGAACCATCAGAGAATAAAATAAGTGTTGGGGGAAAATTAAGTGTTGAGAAAAGGCCCAAATAGTGCATGTGACTTAAAATTAGCTGGGGAAGCTTCGGGAGATATAGAGCTGGGAGTCCTGACTCTCTCCCTCTCTGCTCTTACGATGTGCAGGCTCTTTCATCTAGTAAACAAATGTCTGAGATCTAAAGGCTTTCCCATAGTTGTTATGCTAACCTTGGAGAGCGAAGCCACTCCATTAGCATTTGAAGGAGCTAAATATTAGCTAAGAAAGAGAGTGCTCCCATTTAAAGGCATGAGAAAAAGTCTGCTGCCTTTGGTACCTAACCATCTGTGCTGGCTCCTCTCCCTGCACTGCAAACACAACTTCAGGAACCACCCGGAGCTCAGGGTACTAACGCTGCATACTTTGAGCCCAGCCTCTGAAAATAAGCCTTTCTTACGCCACAGCTATTAATTCAGCTTTCTCCATCCAAATAAAGCTGTTTGGACTCAAGACCAAGCCGACAATTTTCCATGACAAGTCCACTTTTGAAAATCTCTCAAGGTTTTCAACGTGATTGTCCGTGAATGCGCTGAAAAAGCAAACTGCCACTGTGCTGGGATCCTAAACACAGGACTGTGCTGGGAGGCAATGTACACCCAATGTACATCTAACTGTCTTTATATTTCATGCAATCACACCTTCCACACACCACTCACATCTTGGAGGAAGCCTGGAGGAAGTGGACTGTGTAACACCTTCAGTGATATATGGTTGGGGGTTTTTTTGTTTGTTTTTTTTACATGCAAGTGGGTAACAGTGTGGATATGTGTGGACATTTAGGCAGGAACGGTAAAGCCTTAGATGTACTTAAACAGCAAGTAAAACTAACAATTAGCTTCAGCAAATCTAATTAATGACTGATCTCGTGCTATGATCAGAAATGCTCAAAGGCGGTTAAAGAAATGAACCACAATAATATAAAGCAAGGAAATATGCAAATATGAAAAACAGTATCTGAGTAACTAATCAGTCTTAAACTCGCTGCCTCAGACTCGCACAGCTATAGCAATGTGGAAAATTTTAAATAAGTAAATAACAGCTTCAGTAAAAAGTAAAACCTAGTTTATTTTCTCAACTTTCAGCTTTGGTGCTTGAGATTGTCTCATTGTGTATTCTTATTTAGTTTCTTAATTCAGTCCAGCTCTACACACTCTGTATTAAGTTTAATTCTTCAGCGGTGGTGACGACATAGTCAGATTCAGAAGAGTGAAGTGTGTTTGCCAGCAGCACTGCAGATGAAATATTTTAGGACTGTTGTGGCGTTAATGGACAATTAGCTATCATTCTTTAACTTTTCTTCTCAGAAATGGAACTGGAGGCAGAGACGCTGGTGGTCAGTGGCCAGTTTCATGGACAGCATGCATGCTGGGAAACAGTACCCACAGGGAGGTTTCAGCACCCTGCCTGCCTGCCTTCGCTATCCCCTCACCCCTGCTGCTGCTGTTGTATTGCAAGGCACACCTGTTACACTTTCCCAGGGGTGTGGAGGTGCAGAGGGCACAAACACCCTGAAGCACAAAGAAAACACACACACACACAGACACACACACACACACAAGAAAGGAAGCAACAGCAGCCGCCCACACTACACAGACTATAGGGCAAGAATCCTTGGTTCAGCCCCTATCGTTTCAACCACATACCACAGCGCATTCCAACACCAAGTGGATCTGAACCTCCACCCCCTGCAACACACACACACACACACGCACACACACACACTTGTATTTGTTTTTGACAAAAGTCCTAATTGAATAGGAGAGGGATGCCTTGCTATGTAGAAGTATAAGAGAGCACTGTGGGAAAGGTGTTGGAGCTATCCAAAGGGATATTCTGGAGACCACCCTGATCCTGAAAGTCCACCAAGAGCCAAACATTTAAATAAAACGATTTAAGTCACTTAGATATAAAATATTTAAATCAGTGGAAGTGAAAGAGCGATTCAAATATCGATAGTATCAATACTAACACTGGTATGAGACTGATACTAGTGCAATAGGATCAATACTTTTTTTCTGTCCCCTAACTTCAGTATGTAGCCCAATCAGTTGAATGTTGTGTGAATGTGTTGAATTATTTAGTGTTTTGGAATTGAAAAACTATGCCTCAAAAATGCACTATGAAACATTTTTCTGAACCCTTTTGTCTTGACTGTCACGTCCATTTTATTTATAGCTAGAACATTTAAAGAACAGAAGCACATTTAGGCTACGTCCACACGTACACAGGTATTTTTGAAAACTGAGTTTTTTTGTTTTTTTTTTAAATCCTGTCCACACGTGCAGTTTTGAAAAATATCTCCGTCCACACGTAAACGCCAAAAACGAAGGAAAACGCTGTCAGGAACATGCCAAAGCAACAGGTGGCGATATAATCCTAGAAATAGAAATGTTGGCCAATCAGAAGTCTAGAAGCCTGAGCGGGAAATAGTAAACAGAGATGGCGCATAGAAGCAGAAAAGGAAAAATGGAAGGGACAGTAACTGTGTGTGTATGTAAGCCTGTAAACACTGCAGATCGTAAAATTAACAGTAACATTATTTTGTCTAAGTCCGCCATTGTAGCAATTCATCATACCGAAACAAAAATTACGTGGCGCACAGTGTGACGTCAAAAAAAGGCGCACACATTTGACGTAGCGTTTTCTCCGTTTTCACCGTTCTCCTCGTCCACACGTAAACTCAAAAGTTTTCGAAAATATCCACCCTGGCCGGAGTTTTTAAAAATCTCAGTTTTCAGTGATCGAAAACGCCGTTTACGTATGGACGGAAGGTGCAAACGCATAAAAAAATCCCCGTTTTCAAAAATACCCAGGTACGTGTGAACGTAGCCTTACATCCAAGGTCTCCAAAAAAACCTGCTGCAGATGATTGTTCCCGCCATAAATCTTTAATGTTTTCTTACAGTTGTATGTTACTCAAATTAAAGAATTGACTATTGAATTCTAATTATATTGATCTAATATTATATTTGAGATATTTACAGAGTAAAGCTGTTTTGGACATAAATGCTAAACTGGAAATTGCAAATTACACAACTTCTCTGTTGTTCTAACGCCTGGATAAAGCATAAAAACGTGGCTATATATCATTTAAACATAGCACTTCTAATGTGACCTTTTTCTATATAGCGGTGAAAATGTCAACGCTGTTTAGCTACAAATGTGTTTGTTCATACTTTAACAATTAGCACTTCCTAGTCCATGAGTAATTTCACCTAGGGCTTTATTTGAATATCCAACCATTCAATTCCATTTTAATTATAAACTGTTAAATCACAAAAACAGTTGCCTCTAGGTACTTTATATTGTAAGAGAAAGACTCTAAAATGATAAAGAGAAGACCCTAACAGTCATATGACCCCCTGTGAGCAAACACTCGGTGACAGTGGGAAGGGAAAACTCCTTTTTAACAGGAAGAAACCTCCAGAAGAACCAGGCTGACCTGCTGGGGTGAGGGGGCAAAGACGGGACAGAAGATGCACTGTGCAGATTAGATCTGCAGATTATAACTATTCAGGTATATTATAGGTGGGGATTCAGATATAAACTTTGAGATTCAGACTTTTAATGAGGATGGCATTGCTGACATCATTGTGGCAAGATTTTGCTAATTTTCACCCTGTCCAAACTGTCCAAAGTAATAAATAAGATCCCGGAAAATCTTTTTGTTTATGATAATGTAGCAGAGAGTTCAGTTCACAGTTGGAGCTAACACATTGATTTCTATTTGTGTGACTCCCTGTGTGGCTTTCGAAATCATCAGATGATCATCGCATGTGTTGCTCACTGGACTACATGAATTATTCTGTCTTCATGGAGACATTATTTTACAGGCGTCCTGCAGACAAACGGAGAAATGTTTCATTTCGTCTACATTTTCAACAGTTCACATTTCCACACAATCATGAATGTAAGTGTAATGATTTCTTAGCAAAAGTGGATTTTAACTTTAACACTAAATAAACCACAGTTTGGTTGGACTCTGTAGTCTTCATGGGTGGATCATACGCCTCAGCAGCTTCTCATGATGCTTGTAAATCTGTGGGGGGGTTTTGTGCTATTTTGAAGGGGGGGACACAAAAATGTAACCTTTAGCCTTGCTGAATTTTCACCTGATTTGCGTAACATAGCCAATGTTTTAAAGGCATGCACAAGTGTAGCAAAGACCTGCCCGAAGAGGAAAGAAATTCCTGAAGTGTTGATGAGAGATATGGGAGCCCCGTATTCTCAAGACTTTTTTCTTCATTTCTTTCTTACTCCGTTGCTCCTTCTCCACATCTTTTCTCTCAACAACATTCCAGTCAGTGGTCTGTAGTTGGATCATAGTGATGCTGGGTCTCTGCTGGCGTCTGGGGTCGCCGACAAAAAAGACAAGGAGCAGATGGTGGTCTTTGTCATTCTCTCCTCTTTTCAGCCTCCTGGCAAGCCTCGCCACCTTTCTCCGTCCATCTCTCGTTCTCTGCACCACAGCACTGTTGCGAGCATCTGAATAGGCCCCAGCCACTGCTATGCAAGCAGCCCCGTAAGTATGAACCTCCACAACCAGATGGTGAGATTATTTGGAGCAATTAATTCTTTGAGAGAATCAGTGGGAACATGTTTGCAGCAGAGATTTGGGGGCGCGTGGTTGAATGTGTTGAATGGCATTCCTCTTTAAAGTCCCTCCAAGAAAAAAAAAAAGAAAAGTTGAGG
>VOQK01011445.1:14986-35777 GCA_015052645.1 Benitochromis conjunctus | reverse complement strand
GACTGCAGAGTCCTGGCCTGATGAGTTAGCTCTTCTGTGTTGTGCCATCCGCTTCGCCAGAGGTTGTTTGGTTTCCCCGATGTATAAATCCTGGCAATCCTCCTGGCATTTAACAGCGTACACTACGTTACTCTGTTTGTGTCGGGGGACCCGATCCTTGGGGTGGACCAATTTTTGGTGCAGCGTGTTTTGGGGTTTAAAAGCCACAGAGACACGGTGTTTAGAAAAAATGCATTTCGACTGTTCCGATACTCCTGACTCATATGGGATCACTACGGGTTTTTGCTTAGGCAGCGGTTGTCCTTCTCTGCTGGATCGGCTGGAGCTTTTTTTAGGTGCCTTCCCAGCTTTGACAAATGTCCAGCTGGGATAACCACATTTACTCAGGGCATTCTTGATGTGATGTTCTTCTGCTTCCCTGGCCGCTGTGTCTGTGGGGATGGTGTTTGCTCTTGGCTGTGGCTGTGTGCAGGCATGAGAGGACCCAAACGCAAACTCACCGAAAACAGGGCTTAAACTCAAAATACAGCTTTATTGCTGGATGAAGGCGATACAAAGCAATGCAAACCTAAACTGGGAAAATCATAACCTAATAACACGAGGAGGCACACAAGGGAACACAGCTAAGACAGAGGACGTGACAAAGAACTGAGGGAGACACTGACCTAAATACACAGAGAAATAACCAGGAAGTGAAAACACACGAGGAACACAGCTGACACGAATAACCATAATGAGACAGGGAAGCTAGACTGAACATGGAAACAAGGGACCTTCACAATAAAACAGGAAACATGATACGGGAGTGGAGGAGAGGCAGATGAGAGGGAACATGGGAACATGATGGAGAGCACAGACAAGACTGGCATTATAAACATGATGGAAATACAACACAAAGAGGGGAATCTAATAATCAAAAGCTAAACAGAACAACCTAGGTACTACAGAATGAACACAGTGGACCTGAAACACAAATAATAACACCCAATAACAAAAATACAAGAGAACTCAAAACACTGGGTCAAAAGGACCCAGGACCATGACATCTGGTTTCCCTTCATATAAGGACCAGTCATTCTTCCATCTCAACTAAATTCAAAAGTCTTTCAGTCGTTTTCTGTCAGAATGAATAACCTGTACGTGTAAATCCATCTGCATGTTTATGCCTTTAGGATGAAAAGGAGGAGTGGCGTCGTTTTCAGGCAGACCTCCAGACGGCTGTGGTTGTAGCGAATGACATCAAGGTGGAAGCTCAGCAGGAGCTGCGCACACTCAGGAGGCAGCTGCAGGAGGAGCAAGATCGCAGTGCAAAGCTTTCTGCAGACCTTGAGGCCCTGCAGGGAGTCAGGTACTATCTTCCCCATATTTTTCTGTTCCTCTCCCTCCACCAGTCTCCCCTTTTTTAGCATTGGGCTGCAGTTCTTTTCTCCCTGTTCAAATGTAGTCATGATATACCTGCCAGAGTCTTGCCATATCTCCAACTACCTGTGTTTTATACATGCTGTATGAATAAGAATGCCTCCCAAGAATCTATTTAGACATATCTACATTTAGTATAGATACAATTTAGTTTATAACTTGATGTTTCACAAGATCAAATCCTTGGTGTTTTAGAGTCTAGGTTCCCGAGATTTGGCAGACTCTGTTGGTAAATGAGCCGTCTCCTGCGGTATTTCCCTCTGTGTATTCTATTCCTTTTAAGCTGCTGCCCTCTTCGTCTCCCTCTTCCACACTTACCCTCTAGTAACATTCAATCCTTACACTCAAAACCCAGCAAACTTCAGCAGTATTGATGATTTTTTTTTTTTTAATACCTGGTGGCAGATCTGCTTCATGATCAGAGCGGGATCTGTGATTAGTCTTTTACAGCAAATATCCCACACCAATCTGTCACACTATTCAAGACTTCACATAGTGTTGTCGGACTATGTCAGTACAGTGATGTTGTTGATGAGCATTGCGTTGGATCGTGTGTTATTATATAAGTGTGTTTTAGTGTGCAAATACCATAGTGTTTTTGACAGTCTTGTCTTCTTTCATTATCAAGCCAGGTCAAATACCTCTGTGGCAAAGTGTGCTTAGATTTGTGACTGTGCTCTCTTTATATTTGTGGCTGGTCATGGTATAATCCTTTCAGGTAGCAAAACAAATTTGACTGAAATAATTTTTATTAATTTAATTTATTTATTTATTAAAAAAAAAAGTTTAATCATTTTTATTGATAATTATTAATTAACTACTCACCAGTAGTTTTACCACTTAAGAAACCATAATATTTGGTTTAAAAATCAGATATGTCTTTTCTTCAGATTTCATGCAGTACTTGAGAATATAGTAGTGGCTTTAGACCACGGCTAAATCAGCAAACTCTCCCCAAGATTAGCTGTTACGCTGCGTCCGCTCCCCATCTCCAGCAGCTCCCTGTGATGACTCTGTCAAAGATGTCCCTCTGACAAGCCTCCCTATGTAAAGCCCAGGTGAGTTTCCTGCCCTGCAGTGCTCTCTCAGCCAGCCTGCCTCTCCCTGCCCTGTGTGCTGCTGATGCTCACTGACCTTCCTATCTGTGTTTGGCTTCGTGTTGCCGCTTCAGCCTGTCTGACTCTGTCTGTCTTTCTGTGTGCTGGCTGACTGCACCCTCAGGGCTATCGTACCCTTTTTGGTTTGCTTTGCCCGTTTGGTTTTTTTTCAACCTTTGGTTCAAGTAGATGTATCTGGTGCCACCTGCTGTCCTTTAAATGAATAACACTCTTAATTGTTTTTTGGTCGTATAGCAGGATGGTCTGCACGGCATGACTGGATTAAACTCATGCAATGCATCATCTGCTGCAGATACATTTCATCACCGGGTGATTTTATTGAAATTTGATTCTGAGTGACTGTATTAATCCTTTGAGGTATGCATGGAGCAGAGATTTTAGAAGTCTGCAAGTGCCCACAGGTCTGGCTTTGAAAATAATAATGCTGAGAAGAAAACAAGGTCATTGTGTAAGCAGTAGTTGTACACTGTAGTTCATGTCCTTTCTTCTTTTCTTTCCAGAATAAGCTCCGGGGCCACTTTTGAGACCAAGACGGCAGTAGAAGGGCACTAAAGAAGCGCCTCTCACCTCAGCACCACGTGAAGACAGTGTTATTGTTGCACTTAATATGACATTAAACATGTAATGTGGTAAAATAGTTTAATTGTAAGCCACTGTGACCTCTGTAACCACAGACGAATTCTTGTGACACAGGCTGGCTTCTATTTCTCTTCATGTCTTTACATAATGGACCTTTTTGAAAATACTGTATTTTTGTTTCTCAATGAATGTACCCTTTATTTTTGTGATTCTCTTGTGTTTATGAGATTCCAGGAGTGAGCGACTCATTTTTTTAATTATCATGTGTGAAGCTGCTTTGTGCCTTTCAGAATGTTGAGCAGATGAAGTTTTACAGAAAGAACACTGAAAAATCTGGTAGTGGTATAAAAATGTGGGCAAATGTTCAGAGAGTGGCAAAGCTCAGAGACTTACGTTTCCCAAACACTGCCAGAGCAAAGACAAGCTCGTAACATCAGAAAATACACATCGCAAGGCCAAAGCAACAAAACAGAACAAAAGTCCAGTGATATTCATACAGTAGGTAGTTCTGGACCTAATATATTCTGCTTACCAGCTCTATATTAGTCACATTGTTGTCACTTGTTTACTTGACTCTTGATTCCTATGATTGGAATAAAATGCAGTTTCCTATTTAGCCATTTGATGGCACTGTAGAACACATAATAACTTTAAATCTCTGACGTCTCAGCACACAGGTATCATCTGCACTGTTTCTATTTGCCTGTTTTTAATGATTGCGATATCTCTTCTAAATGTCTTCTTAATATTATACTGCCAACAAACACAAACAGCTGTTCCTCCAAGCCACTTTTTGCTCTACTGAAACATGCCATTTTAACCCTTAGACCAAGAAGACTGTGTTACATGTTCCTAAAAGGATGATTTTATTTCACACAAGACACCACTTTTAAATTATGAGCTGAACTCATTTTCTTTAATTCAGCTTTTTAGCTGCATAAGATGATGTAAAGTTAAACACACAGACTTTTTATCTGAACCTCGGAGGTTGCGCGAGGCTCTGAAAAACGTCATGTTATAAGCAGACTGAGATTCCTTTAACATCTTTCTTAATGTGTCACTCAAGTACTGTGATGTAATTTTGAAAGTTTGGTTTATTTCATCGTTCAAACAAAATCTTCAACAGAATATTGCGTACTGTGGTAGTATATGGTCATACGGTTGCAGGATCTCAGGTTACTATTTTTAAAAGCCATATTTTAATCCCAAGGTGAAGGTACTGGTGCTCAAAATGTAAGCATTTGGATTCAAACACAAAAAATGACCTTCTAAAGAAAGATGAGCTACTAACAATGTGATGGATCATTTTCTTTTGATGAACAATTCATGAATGTCCTGTTAATTTATTTTGCCTAGACTCGTGACTGGTTTTTTGCTCGTGAACTGATAGATGTGTGTTATTATATGTCTGACTGCTGTTCATTAGGCAAATGAATAAATGAAATGACACCAGTCTAAATGCAGTCGTCTTTCTCTGTCAGTCTTCTTTTTTTGAAAGTGAGTTAAGAACTTGTTCGTCATTTCTGTCTCCTCTTGTCTGTAAAGAGGCTGCAGACCCTCACGCTGTAGCCTTTAGTCCAATGTTCACCAGGTACAATGACAGAAAGCGTCTCGACTGCTCAGATTGGGGTTTTCCAAACTCTTTTTGTCACCAGCTAGTCATCAGTTATTGACGGTTCTTCAGTTCAAGCTGATCACATGGTCTTGTTGATACACTGAGCAAACACCCTATTTTTAAAACGTGCATTTTCCCCTTTCTCACTGATCAATGGGTTATCTCATAAGATAAGTTCTAAATTCATGTTTTTGAAATTCACCAGGTCACAATTTGCAGTTTCTCCTCCCTCTAGTGTTTGTGCTACATATGTGTCTACACAGCAATCCTGTTCATTGTGTCTGCCAGGTCCCAAGGTGAAGAGGTGAGAGTGTCTGACTCAGATAACGGCCGTCACTGGTGCGGCATCTCCATGATCCCGGCCACGCCCGCCGACGCCAGCGGAGATTCCAACACAGAGCCTGGAGCTACTGTCAAATCCCTCATTAAGTCCTTTGATACTGTTGGACAAAGTGAGCACGAGCACCTCAGCACACAGACACACACTTTCAGGGCATCCCATTACGCAGTGTAACTGTAGAGCAGAACAGCTGCTGAGAGGTCCATGAATATTTGGTTTTTCTCTGCAGCTTGCACGGTCGGGCCGGACGGTCCGCTCTAAGCCTGACCTCAGACAGGTTGGACGGTTTCTTTGTGTGTCCCAGTAAAATAAAAAGTGTCATGCCGGATAGATCTGCTACTGATAGGAGGCATTTTCATTTAGAAGCTTCATTTAGTCACGGCTGCATTATAGAGATGGTGCTTCTCGTTTCCTTTAGTAAACAACATGACATGAACATTATGTAGAGCTGCATACATTTGGACACTTGTTTTATTTTATCTTTTAACCAAGGCTATTCTTTATTTACTGACACAAGCTAGATTTCAAAATAAATTGTTGTGGGAAGTGTTGTAGCAATACCAGAACTTGAGTAAAATACACATTAATTTATCAAATATCAAAAATAAAGAAGTGGACAGTGGACATGTAACATTTGTTTAATCCTCGTTGTAAAGGCTTCAGTATTCGATTTCTGATGGTCATGGTGACTCAACCTACACTTTTTGGACTTTCTTAGGATTTCTGCCATTTTTTTCCCCATATTTAAATTGCTGTTTACATTATTTTATCCTCTACTAACATGGAAAATGTTATTCTCTGCTTCTATAAGTGCAGACTTTACAGAGCACTTTTGAACTCAGCGGTTACATGACTTGGTATTTCAGATGGACCAGGTCACACCGTTCAAATGCATTCCTCCTCAAGAAGCCCACTGAGTGGGATCCCTGTGCGCACTGCACCTGCTGCTGCTGTCTCCCCTATCCAGGTATATGCACCGTTTCCCTTTAAACTTCAAATATAGACTTCCTGTGAGTGGAACTGTTTCAGATGACCGTTTCATCTTCTTTTTAGAGACACTCGCACATAAAGCCGCTATCAAAGACACTGGAAAAAAGAATTAATCATGGAGAATTCTCCCATCCTCATGGTATGTAACACAGAAGTGATTGAGGGCATGTAGTAATGGTATAAATATGCTACCAAATATCCATACTTCCTTTAACTGTCACACAGGAACAAATGATGGCTTTTAGGTCAACAGACTGACAGCCAAAGTCCACTATGAGTCTTCACTGAGAACTAAATGAATGGTACTAATGACATGCAAACATCCGACTGCTGCCGGTTTGGTGGAAAATTTTATGATTTTTCTCCTTGGCAACCAAATGCTGTAAATTTTGTGCGTGACTCTTAAAATGTCAACATCTACAGTCAGCAGGTCTTCTTGCTCCGTCCTTGAGGAGTCATTTGGAAAATACTTTAGAATCACAGGATTACTGTAATGGGATAAGGGATTTAAAAAAAAAAGTTTTATTGCAGTAAGATTTTACTGCTCTTTACAATTCAAGTATTATTTTGTACATATAGTGGGTACATCAGTAGTTTAGCAACACAGACACCTTGATGTGACTTCCCATAACTGCAGAATGCTGGAAGTCTCTAAGCAGAATACAGTTTGATTTCCATTTCCATTTGTTCCATTGACTTTCATGTCCTGTTATATTTTCCTGCTTCACAACTGCACACTTTATATTTTCATCCCTCCATTTCTGACTCTCTTTTCACTCTCCTGTGTGTTGTTTTCCTTCTCCTACACACTTTAATTCCCACAGACAAATTGGCGAGCTGCAGGGAAGCCCTGAAACCTAACAGCCTTATGAGGAAAAGCCCATCACTGGAGTCTGTAATCAAAACCTCCGCCTCCCTCAGCAGCCGCACGGCATCCTTCAGCTACAACCAAGGAAGCAGCAAGCTCAGGTGAGCTTATTTATTTATTTTAATAGCACTTCACTCTGAGACAAACCTGCTGCTTTGAACTGGAGCATTTGATTTTGATCATAGCTGAAAACATGCTTTTTTTTTTAGCTTAGGAGGAGCAAACATGTTTGACTTGACAAACATGTTTGCAAACTACATGTCTGGGTTTGTTCTGGGTTCATGCTTCCCAACATTTATGCAAACATTCTCCACTGTGACAAAGCAAAAATGTGAATAAGTTAATATCTGACTGAGGCTTTAAAGATTACTTTTTAAGACGGCCATCGCCGTGATGACAAATCTTCACGGACAGTTAACAATGCAAAGTTTATGTAGCTGCATGACTCTAAAACTGGTGGTGGTTACAGCTATAATGGGTGCTGTTGTATTCCTGCATTTGAAACTTGCGTACTCCCTCCTGATATGGGTAGTAAAAAGGTTTTTCTGTTAGTGTATCTGTTAGTTTCCCAAATTTTATTTCCAACATTGTTGATTGGACACAGATGGCCTGCACACAGTAGATGGAGTGTTGGCTTATCAGAATGGGAAGAGAGGCAAATGGTGAACAAACCTACTTTTATACTCGTCTCGCTAGTGATCACTGTCATGCACAGACAGCACGTGTCTGTGTACACTCCTGATTGCATCTGATGTAGATGGTTCGTGTTTAACTTCGTCACGGTGAAACAGCAAAGTTAGTTGAAGCAATGACATACAGCACACTGGACAACACCCTTAGCTTCAGTCAACATTCAGTTGACATTAATAAACAGCACTCGTCGTTTATGTTGAAACTCGAAAACCTGTCAGTCCAGCCTCTCCACGTCCTCGTCTGCTGTCATGACTGTTCAGCTCTCTGCACTTCACCAGCTGTATTTACAGTATAGTGCTACCAAGAATACATTTTCCACACAGCCACACAGATAATTGGCCTTTCTTTTCCCTAGTGCGGTCTATATTTTCTTACCATCTATTCACTCATGACATTCTTAATGTAAATGCGTGCGAATGAGTTGTGGACTTTCTGGAAGAGGAGATTAGGGGGCTGTCTCCTTCCATATTTGGTATTTTTAAGGCTCATGACAAAGCTGCTGTATCACTGATGATAAATGCAGATACTCTCCCCACTGCAATATATGTTTGGACAGCATCTTGCTCCTTCTGGCGTTACGGTGCCTCAAACGGGAAAAATAATGAATTCAGCAGCAGAGCAGCAATGACGTGTGAAATATTTACTATGCTCAGAGCAATGACCGTGTCTCATGGTCTTCCCATGGCCTCAGCTCCAGCACAAACCCTTGGGAGAAGCCCCTTTGAATAATACTGCAGATAGGCATTTATCCAATCTGTTGGATCATTTGGGGGGGGGTTGTTTTTTAAGAGAAATGCATTGAGTGTAATGTTTGGCAATATTTGATGGAGATGCTGGATGAAAAGTAAAACAGATTCCACTATGAGCTAAAGGTTTGCATCCCAACACTTGAAGTCAGAGTGGATGCTGGATTCACGCCAAAGTAATCTTGAGCCAACTCAACACAACGCCAACACAAATACATAAGCACACCAAAGACGCTTCGGTCTTGTAATGATAATTCGAAGCCCTGGAAGAAGGGAGTTTTCAGACAGGGAACATTTGGAAAAGCTATGTAGGAATAGAGAGTATTATACTTTTTTTTTAGCACTGAAATAGATTTAGTTTTTCAATAGTGGTATGTTGTGCAGGTCACTGTACACTGTGATCGTGGAGGCATGTCCATTTTTAGCTCTAAAGTTAATATTTATGAGCCCTGTATGTTATTTTAAGATGACCTACCCTTTGTAACCTTCCTGAATTGAAACACTACGTCTAGGTTCACTAAGTTCCTAAAGCATGCACGTGAGAAATCAGAAATAAGATGTGTGTTATTAGATCAGGACCCCTTGAATTACCTTCTATAAAGAAATTTGGGAGGGGGACTGAAATAACTGAACACAGCCTTTTGCTGTGATCTCCATGTTCACTCAAGTTTATATGTTCATTTATCCCCCAGATGACTTACTGCAAATTTGCTCCCCTCTTCCACCCAAAAACTCTCTCTGTGATTGTGGTTCGTGTTTCCCTTGTGACAGTGTGGAAAGAAAGGACCCCTTGGCTGCACTGGCGCGGGAGTATGGAGGATCTAAGAGAAACGCTCTACTGAAGTGGTGCCAGAAGAAAACAGAAGGCTATCCGGTAGGGATCACAGCCGGAGACCTCTCTCAGACACAAGACGAGCCCCACTCTCTTTCACACCCTGCTCTTCTCTGCATCTTTGTCTGACGGTTTAATTACACTGTTTCACTCCTCTGGTTTTTATTTAAAGGTGAGATGACAGCCCCCCCACCCCCCCCTTTTATATTACATGGATGCAGTATTGGTTAGTCTGCGCTCAGGTTCGGTAGCTATTTCTTTTTTTTTCTTTGTTTTATTTCCCTGCCGTGAGTGATGTGCTGGACTGTAATGGCACATTACTCCTCCTGTCATCGCAGTGGGGATATGAAATCACTGTGGCACAGCAGTAATGGAAACAATGAAGCAAAGCACCCAGTCTTACAGACACACTGGATTTATACCTGTATGTATTTTTACAGCCTTCATTGTTTTTATGCTTGCCCATTCATTTTTTTTTATTTTTATGTTGTTGTGTTCCCAGCTGCGTTACCTGGTTCCAGGAAGCCTAGTGCTAACACGCTCCCCTAATACCTAGTTTAAGGAGCCTATTAAGCCCAGTGGGATTAGAGATTTACCTCTGTGATCACTGTGTTTGTGTGCCAGTATGTTAAAACTATACAGGGAGACTGGCTGCAGCCTGCAAACTCAGGTTTACTAGAAAAAGCAGTTCTTTCATCACTCTCAGCCTTCTCATAGGAATTACAGTTACAGATGTAACTGACTGTGTGTCTCTCGTGTTTGGGGTGGGGTGAGTCTAATAGCACGTAACTCTGGCTTGACCAAGTATGGGAAAGCACAGGTGATAATAAGTGCTAAAAATAAACCCAGCTGTCACGGTGATAAATAGTGAATTATTGGATGAGCTGTCAGATCAATAGTTCTATTTCACAAGGACAGTGGTGCTGAGTGAACTTTGATTCCCCCACCCAACCCCACCCCACACTGCCTCTTGTTTTCTTATGAGAACTGGTGCTTGATGGTCTCACGGTGCATGTGTTGGTAAAACACGCTCAGCAGATCTTCTTGTGATGGAAACAGCTGACTTAATGAGATAAAACTGACAATCTGTCTGATAAAATTCCGCTCCTGAACAGAGGCTGCCTGGCTCAAATTGTTTAGACTCTTTTGACATCTTCGGGCAGCGGGGAGCGTGTTTGAAGACACTCTCTTTTAGTGGAAGGTCACCGCTGTAGCATTCGGTAATGCCACAGTTTTCTCGCTCAACTGGGTGCTCATTAAAAAAAAAGGAGTTTCCTGGAAATCTTTTAACACAGGGATTAAAAATCAAAACAAGTCCACCGGGGCTGCATCTTCAGGAAGTCTACTCTCCGTTGCGCCCACACACTGATGAATGGGTGATGGAGATACATAACAATGTCACTACCTCTCTTTGGCTGTAGTTTGATCTAGACAGATGTTTCATATATTATCTGTGTAAACTGTGTCTGTGACAAGTAACAGGTGTCTTTAGCTGTCACACGAATAATATTTCCCTCTTAAATATTGTTATAAAGAAAAATAAACTAAACTGCAAATCTTAATTCAGTTCAGTACAACATTAATACCCCTTAATAGAGCCTCATTCCTTTTGGTGTGGATTTAACTATGAGACCTTATGATCTGCTCTCACAAAGGGCCTAGCAATGCCGTGTGATTATTTGCAAGTATCAGGAATGTATTAAGAAGATTTGGCTGCTAGGTGTGTTTCAGTCTGTGGCATGATCACTCCCCTCCTGGAGCAACTGTTTTCGGTTTGAGCTGCGGTCCCTTCGTGCCTCTCCATATTCTCCATGTGCGCCACGTGCTTGGCCTGTAATTGGGTTTAGTGCCGGACCATTAGTTTGGCAGTTAGCCTAAAAATGTTTACTTTGAGAACAAGTGCGACTGCTTCTGTAAAGTAGAGCCATGAGGTCATTCCTGTTTGCACTTCTCATCAATATTCGTTAACTTGTACCAATCGTTTTTTGGGGTTTTTTAAATGAGAAAAAAAAGACAATTCTTCTCAGATGATCAAATGAAGAAAAAGAGGAGCAGATGAGTTTAACACTCTTATCTCTGATGTTAGGTTGAGTCAGGAGGATTTAAAGGAGATATTTTGTGGATTTGGTGGTAGACTTATTTTTCTCTCTACAAGAGTGATCTCCTGTTATTTGCCCTTTTACTTCTTCTGGGCACTGCACCCACAGGGATTCCTGTTTTCATGGATGCATGGATATGTCCTGCATCTTTGGTGTGACATACTGCATAGGGCATCACTTACAGCCACCGTGGTGAGTAAACTGCGCCACAGCATGTAACCCACGTGACTGAGTCCTGTGGTGGGCTGAGAAAACATTGTTATTGTCATAGGATGCATTGAGCTTCATACGTCTGATGAAAGGTCAGCCTGCTTTGGCCCCTAATTACAGACCCAGTGTCTGAGAGACACTGACTGACGCGTCACACCGTGCACACCTCCCGGATGGAAAACAGAACCAAGGGACCAGAAAAGCAGCCGCATTCAGGTGTCTCTCTGTCATGCTCGGGTTGTGCTCTGATAAAGGTTAGTGAGGTTTAGTGTTATCAATACATCCACACGCACTTTGCGGTCCCTCTCCTACCTGCTGTGGACTAAGGTCAAAGAGGTAATCCCTCAACACTAATTGGCTCTTTAGTATAGCGTCAGCGAGTTGTAATTTGTCCTCGGCCTCTTCAGGCTACATAATTAATGGTCAGTTTGAAGACGCGGCTTTCACTGTGCACCGTTCGCTTTCTCTGGTTCGGGGTGGCAGAGTCAGGAAACAAGCTCCTATATCACACTCATCTGCCACTGCAGAGCCAGAAATGCTGCTTTGCGAGTCTGAGACAAAACTGATGGGAGGGTCCGCCCCCGTGCAAGTTGTTATTACAGTCCTATTGTTGCAGACGTTTTGGTCAAACAGCAGTCTAATTAAAGGGAAAGTGAAAGCTGGTGCTATTGTAAGCATGCTGAGCAATTATTTGATGCTTTATAGCTTCTGAGGGCACAATAAGTCTGCGATTGTGGCTGAGCACAAAGCCTTTGTAAGAGATGAGTACTCACAGTTGTCTGTCAGCTAAAACAGCTTCATCTCACCTTACAGCTTATTTAATGTAGGTTTGGGTTCTGTACCTGCATGCTTTATTTTTATATAGATGATGCTGGAGAAAAGTGGTGAGTTATCGTAATGTAAGTGTCTTAATGTACTTGATGATGATGCATTGTTGTCAGCACGTTTGCTGGGTGGGGTTTCTGGACAGACTGTGATGGTTAATACAGTTCAAGAGGGGGGAAAAAGGGAAACACTGCAAATTACATGCATGTAAACACGCAAGTACTGAGTACAATAGCCGTGCTATCACCATGGAGAAGCAGTCTTGCACCCCTTAGGGAGAATGTGATGTGAGAAGGGGTGCATTTATCCACCAAACCCAAGTAACATAGAGTATCCTCAGAGTAGCTGAAAGCCTGGCCTGCATTACAGCTCTCAGGGGAGGATGAGGTGTGAGCCCAGGCAGACTCTGTCACACCTAAAATGTCAGATTCTGGGAAGCAAAGATCAATCAGAGAAGACCTTAAGCTCACTCTGATTGACTCTGCCCTGTGGGAGAGAGTAAAGAGGCCTCTCACAGGAAATTAGCATTCACAAGAGATCCTGTCCACATCAGTGCTGGACTGGACACTGACTTGAAACACAAGACTGCTTTTATATAACTTCTGTTGCACTGGTTTTCAAGGCAGCTTGTTAGCGCAGACTCAAAGGTGTTGTTGTGCCGGAACCACTCAGCCTGAAACTCGCTGCTTTGTGCTTAGTATGTGTGTGGGATTTTTTTTTTTCACCCCTGTGCTCTGACTCAGAGTTTTTACATCGCTAAAGTGAAGATTGCTCCGAAACAGCAAACAGGCCACAAGAATCACACATCAATCTGGACAATGTACTTATCTAGAAATGATTTATTCATTTTATATTTGATTATTCTGGTCTCATTGTGTCAAAAAGTTTGAAAACTAGCATCTCCGGCGAAATTAAGTTTCACCTCATTTGGAAAAGCTGTCTTGTGGTATTGAAGAGAAGGATGTCTTCTTGTAGCCTTTTTTGGCCACGTTCAGTGAGCAAAAAAGCCTTTCTTGAAGATTTGTATATTTATCAGGCTCTTTGATGTCTTAATTTAGGACAACTCCGGACACTTTTTAAGCTTTTTTTTTTTCCTCAATTAACCATAGAAGCCAAACAAAAATAAATGCGTTGTTTGTTCGAGATGGAAACAATGACCAAAGGGCTGTGAACATTAGGCCCTGACAGAGCACAGCTTATCCGGCCTCGTCTGGGAACTCACACACATGCAGAAAACCATTGAAAGACAGGAATGGACCCCCCAGGAGAGTGTGGAATGAAGGTCAGACATCGAGGAGAGGAAGAGGATAGGAGTAGACATTACTAAGTTCTATAAATGGAGGATTAACTGTACCTGTGGGGTGAGATCATGATTGTAAAATAACTAATTACAGGTGATTCGACAGGATTTGTCTGGAATATTTTAGTTCATGTGGTTTCATATAAATGATATATGTGAGTAGAAAGAAAGTCATGAGACTGTCTGGATTGAAAGTGCATTGAAACAAATGTATATTGAGTAGCTTTTAGCATCTGGTGTGTGTGAAACGTGTTAGGTGCTTGTGCTAAGTGCCTATTGTGGATTCCTGTGCCTTGTTGTCAATATTCTCAGCATAACAATGAAAGGAATTGATGAGGTGTCAAATTAAAGGATCGCTGTGGCATATTGATGAATATGTTTTATTTATTGATTTTTATTGGTTTTAATCAGGTAAGAAAACAGAGTAGAAGAACGGTTGGAAATATCCACAGCTTCAAAGGCAGGAGTTAGTTCCTCTTGGTTTAGGGTCCACGTGGGGTGACAAATGAGTAAATCATTGCACTGTGATCAAAGTAATAAAATTAGAATGATAAATATCAATGATCTCACCAAGACCCCAGCATCCATGGATGATGATGTTCTTTTCTGGGCTAAATCTGCTCATCCCGTCAGCAAAAGAAGTCACTTTATGTTGAAATTTAATAAGTGGCAACTGGCCACAACGAACTGATCTTCTCTCAGTTTTATGTTAATTAGAAGTCTTAAAGATGCCTGTGTGGTTTGTAGCTATTAAGGCTAAAATGATACGAGACTAGACTATTCATCATGATCAGATTCAACTAAAACACATCCATTCCAAGCCGGCAGACTGTCTATATCTGCATGTAAATGTTTCTCATGGGGTTCTGTCTCACTGTGTGTTGCATGCTGGGCTTATTTGTACAGGTTCTGGCCATTCAAAGCGTATTGCTCCCACATACTAGAGCGCACAGCACAGGACGGTGGTGCAGTGGTAGGCAAGAAGAGTTTGGGTTTGAATCTGCTGCTCATCTGACGAGTTTTTTGAGCAGTAATGGTGGAGATGATGTTTCTCTTTTTAAGCAAATTTAGAAGTACAGGGACGCCTTTTCACCGTGCACTTTTTCAAGCTTTTCCTTGTTGGGAATGGTAACGCTGTGTTTACAGCTAAGTTAGCGGTGTGCTGTTTTCAGTCTAATCTGCATAGCAACTGGCATTACGTTATATCTATTTGCAGGTGGCTCACAATAGACAGAGCTGTTATGAATCGTGGCTTTGGTTCTCCTGTGTGCTGTCTTTGACCTTCTGTTGCGCTCCCTTCTCTTTATCCCCATACAGAAAAGCCTAACGCGATCAACAGGCTGAGTCTGTGGAGAACTCCTGTGACTGCTTACTTTATCTCCACGGTCCCATCTGCCTGGGATTTCCGCCCATCAGTGCTCAAAACTATGATTCATTACGAGATTCATTAAGACGTTCTTCTTCTCACTTCCTTCTGTGTCTTTTCTTTCTTTCCTTTCTTTGTTCATTTCATGTGTCTGTTCTCATGTTTGCTTTTCACTCATTCATGATTTCTAAAGGGTTGCGTGCATTTCTGGTGCCCGATTCATATATTTGATGTGAAATGTCAGAAAATAACCCTCCAGCTTGATATTTCCTACTTGGCTTTTTGACAAACTGTGTGTTTGATATGTACTGTAATTAGGTATATCTGCCGTAGCATAGGTTTACTAGCTGTATTTTGCATCGTGGTCTTTTTGCATTCTTAATCTGTGACTAAGGGCTCTAAATTGCATTAATGTCGTGTCTGAAATCTGAGAATGAGCTGCCATGACAGCAGTGTGCTATCATCCACATGTGGCACCAGAAGCACACACCCTTTCCTTCTGTTTCTGCTGCGTTAATCACCATCTGTGTGCGCTTCAGCCAGCCTGCTTGTGTGGTTGGTTTACAGCAGGAAGGACATGTCACCCAGGCTGGACGTGACATGTCCTTGACCTTTTAATGTCCACCGCAGCTAAAGCTACTCAAAGGTCTTAAATTATCATTAGGTTGTTTGTTTTGTTTATTGACAGGAAAATAATCCTCGCTGATGAAGTTTATGATTACGTTTGTTGTTTGAAAATGAAATTATGTTTTGCAGAATTTCAGTTTTATAACTTTACCTTTTTTTTTAAATTGTTAAATGCACAAACACACTGCTTGTGCACTGGTTGTGCCACTTTAAGTATTTTCTGCAGTAATTGTAAATGCTCTGTTGTCAGTTTTATGACTCTGGCAAGATTTTAAATTGCTGTTTGTGCTCTTTTAGAAGGACCCGAATGTTGTAGGCTATTCAAACCTTCGTAACAGTAATTGTTTGTGTGGCGTGGCTCTCTGGGGATTTTATCACCATGCTTTAGCTATTAATGCTGTTAATATTTGCATCCAGTATGTGTTGATTTTTTTCTCCCTCTCTGTACAGGGCTCTGCTTCTCTCTCATACTCTTTCTCTGAGCCCAAAAAAGCCACGGTTCTGCCTTTTGTGCAGAGTGAGACACTTCCTGTCGCTTGATGCTGTGTTTGCTTTTCTGATCCGGCTCCCAGAGAGCTGTTGTTGTCCGCTGCTGGTTTAGCATTCATGCCTGTCCCTCTCTTTCCACCCTGAACGAACTCCAGCACCCACCCTGAACTCAGACATACCTACATCACCAGCTCTGGGCTGGGTCAAAATGTCCTCTACTCAGTCTCCCTAAATCCAGGCACACTCCCTCACACATGTCACACACGCACAAGCTGCCCTCTGCAGTCTTTTCTTATCAGCTTATTTGTCACTGTCCATCTTTGTCCTGGAGTCTGACTGTGTGTGTCTTTGTATGTTTGCACATACAGTAGGATACACGCACACATACACATACACACACAAACTGTGATTAGTGGTGCTGCTGAGCCAGCTATGAGAGGGAATGGGGAGCTGTGAGAGGAATGTGATCTGACATGACTGCACAGGTCTGGCCTTCACATGCAACATGCACGCAGTGACAGATGAAGAAAGGGCCGGTGCATTCTCGCTGTCGGTGTCAGTTTGTGAACATGTCACTGTTAATTAATAATACTTGTTGAGGGTTGTGAAGAGGCTATAAAATATATATATAATGACAGGAACTTCCTTTAAAAAATTTTGCATCATGTGTTTATTGCTTTCCTTGAATGTGAACAAAGCCGGAGCTCAGGACTTCCTGCTCCTTCAGAACTCATTGTGACCACAGATGTTTTGCAGCTTGGCTTGATGACTCAAACAAAAACACACTTTCATTCTCCATTAATAGTGTGATAAATCTTCATTGTGCACACACATATCACCTGGAGTTAGTTTGACTTGAGGAGTACTAATATGTTTTCAGAGGCAACATCAAACAACCCCCCCAAAAAACAATGTTTTTTTAAGTGGCAGTGGTACAGACCATTTCTCTCTCCATATCCATCCTGACTGATCTTTATCTAATTTTGCATTTTATTCTGGTACCTGCAGTCCATTCAAGTTTCACAGGCAGTCCAGCTTCTTCATGATTTCCTGCATGTGCTAGAACAGTCTCAAGAAAGTCTCAAGAAGTTAACAGGACAATGAGCTGTTAAAGAGTTAATGCAGAGTTAATCGTGCATTTTTCTGACCAAACTGTCACAGGGTGGCGTGAGGGCCCAGCACCTTTTTAATGGCACTTGTGCTCACAGTCCAGCGCTATGCAACTGGCATTAGCTAGAGAACACCAGAACTAGCCAGCCACTACTGGCAGGCCATTATCAGAATAAAGCAGGTTTACACTGATCATATGTTAAAGAGTCTGGTGACACTGTATGCAACACCATCCGGCATGACCAGTTTGGCACTGGGTTAGTGATAGAGGGCTAAACAGACTTCTGTGTGCTAGCCAACGCTACCCATTTTCAGACCTTATGCTGGTACAGTGAGCTCTGTGTTCCTCCTAGTTCACAACAATGTCTGGCCTCATGTGATCAGAATGTGTAGGCACTTATGGGATGACCAAGGCATTGATGCCAATGACTGGCCCTCACATTCCCCAGACATGAGTCCAATTGAGAACCTCTGGAACTTTATGTATTGGTGCATCTGATACCACCAAATAGTGCCGCCAGAGACTGTCCAGATGCCACCGATGCTCTGATCCTCCCGGACTCCATCCATACTCTCTTCAGAATCCCCAGGTGTTGTCGGGAGTTCATACAAGGCACATGGGGGTGATACACACTACTTAGCCACATTATGGCACAAGTTGGATCAGCTTGTTTGGTTGACCAACTCTCATATTTTTATATTTGGGTGTTTTATGTTTTCTCGTGTTACAGTGTGACAGTGCACATGGATGGGCATCGATACCAAGCCTCTTAAGCTTAAGATTAAGCCTCACAACTGAATGCCAAAATATTACTTAAACTTGGAGTTAAGGTTTAGGTTAAACCTTGGAAACCATATTAAATGATCTACAAAAAAGAGCACAGATGAAAGATTTCTAACTTTTTCAGAGAAAAACGTCACACAAAGACAGTTCTACAGGAAGACACTATATTTCAGCTTATCTTTTTCTTGTTTTTTCTGAGAAAAGCGATTTCTATCACTGTCTCACGTAATTTGGAGGAGCTGTTCCAAGAAAGCAGCAATACACAAACTGCCTGCTCTGCAGAGCCGCATCATGCAGACACACAAACATGCACTTTATAATGGCATGCATAGGGGGCCTTCAGGTGACATTTGTATAGTGTAACTATAAAAGCATGTATCACTCTCTTCTGCACTACTGTAGTTTTGCTAAAGTCTCACATTCAGCAGTTAAATAGTGTCATATACCACATTAGATATGTGTAAATGTCACAGCCACATCACAACCCAGCATAGCACCACTTCGCCCTGTCGCTTATCGTCGGTTTAGCCTCTCACCCTGAAACTGCAGCTGGTTTTAACTTCGGCTAACCTCTAATGCCAAAATAGGCAAGTGAACAACTGTCAACAACTCTTAGAAACTCAGAGGATATTGGTGACTGCAGTGGCTTAGAGTTGTGATTTTGAATTTCTGTCCTCCGGACCCAGAGTTGTTTTTTTTTTTCTATCCCATCAGGTAGTTAATTACATTCACCTGGCGTCACATGTATGGATCAGTCGCTGATTCGATTTGTAGAATGAAAATCATCAGGGGCAAGGATTGAAGACCGCCGGCTTAGAGCAACAGTAAACAAATACATGTCACGTCTTTAGCATCTCCCTGGAGCTGATGCTGTGTTTACAGACGCACTGATGTACCCAAACATCTTTAATGCAGTTCTTATCCCAAACACTGTCTATTCCCTTCTATCGATCAAACTGCATTTGTATGGCATATTCTGTACAGGACAATACAGGTCAGTGTGTTTAAATGTGACTGTGAGATATAAAATAAAACTGTGTTAAACAATAATATGTGCAGTAAAGATTTAAAAACTAAACTTTATCAAGAGACCGGCTATACAACTATCTGTGTTATAATGATAATTATCATCACTGGGCCACAATCCCACAATGCCATTAAAATACGTTTTATATTGCATCACCACAAATGTGATCCATCCAAATACATTATCCCATATGTAAATACTGCATCTACCTCTTTCCTGTGACAGGCTTCTTACTCCATGTCCACTTTTTTCTATCATTTGTAATTATTTTTCGCATTTCTGCCTTGCGTACTCCAGTTTTAATATAAACTGACCCTAATTTTCCCTTTCTTGCCTCAATAGAAGTAAATATGCTTTAAGTAGAACTTCTCAGATCACACTCCATTCCACCATTATAGTTCATTGTCCCACCCATTTTCCTAACCACCTAGCCACTCCAGGGGTGGGGTGGGGGTTTTGGAGCCTAGCCCAGATGTTACTGGGTGAGAGGTGCAGGCACATCATGGACAGGTCGACAGTCCACCACAAGGCTGCTTAATTGTTCCATACTTGACCAGATGCTGGAGAACGAATGACAGTCCCATTATTCTTAGCTGTGCTTTCTAATACATACAAATACAATATACTATACTATGTGAACTTTATAGCTCCTAGATTCATACTGTAGCTTTAACTCATATTGAGTGCTACCATGTTAAAACAAAACTGCTTTTAGGACTCTTAGATTATTTCCACCTTAACAGGATGAATCCAGATCAAAGCAGTGTAAATTTCCCCAGTTTCATATAATATATGGGAGGAATCTAACACACGTACTCATGACTCACAAGAGCCTCCCTTGCTGTGAGCTCCATTCCCAAAGCGTATGAGAGGGATGAAACAGGAAGACTGCAAATAACTTATCTGTTATACAGAGAGTCTGCACCCTCCAAACAATGGCCCAGAGGAAGTGTGTCCTCCGAGCTCCTCTCCTGTTATCATACTCTGAATATGCTGTATACTCTGTGCACGAGGTGATGCTGCTCTGAGAATCACATAACTAAAACCAAACAAACTGGACGTGCTGCTATGCATGTCCTTCACTCAGAGGAGTTCAGAGATAGCATTGTTGTCTTAAAGTGGTTCAAGGAAGAAGATCCTCCTAATATCCATGACTGGGAAGCCAACCAGTCATTAATGGACTCTGAAAGACGCAGAACATCAGAAAGTTTGATTACATTTTAATTGTTTTTCCTGTGATTTTATGACCTAATGGATTTCTTTTTCACCGCATGGTGATGTTGTCAAGAGGCTGTTAGTGCTTCTACCCGAATTATTAGCACTTTATGCTGATTGTCATTATCCATCCATCCATTGATTCACTTCCGCTTATCCTTTTTAGGGTCACAGGGTGATTGTCATTATTTTTATTTAAATTATATTGCTCTAATTCATTTTTTGATCTCTTTTCTTTTTTTTCCTTGTGCATTTAGAATATCGACGTGACCAACTTCAGCAGCAGTTGGAGTGATGGCCTGGCTTTCTGTGCCCTGTTGCACACATATCTGCCTGCCCACATCCCTTACCAGGAACTCATCAGTCAAGATAAGGTAGAAAAATACAGGAACGCTGAGCACACATGAAAACAAGTGCACACACACACACACACACACGCACACACACACACACACACACACACACACACACACACACAGTGGCTCACCAGCAGTTAACCAGAACCGCCTCAGCAAACGAAACTTATTGGAAATGTATGT
>VOQK01011442.1:14727-27787 GCA_015052645.1 Benitochromis conjunctus | reverse complement strand
TGCTGAGCTAAGTTCCCTGTCACAGCGATTAGCATGTTGGATTGCATGGGTAAGGTCACTTGATGCAGCAGGGTTAGTGGTTATTACAGAGCAGGCAGCTTGATTAGCCTGCAGGGTAAAACCCAGATACTTCCAAGTATGTGTTTGTATGTGTGTGCGTGTGTGCGTGTGCGTGCGTGTGTGTGCGTGTGTGTGCGTGTGTGTGTGTGTAAATGTGGATTGAGTAGGTGGGTACTATTGTTTTGCCAAGGCCAAGACAGGATGGCGACCCAGAGCCAAAGACAAGAAACCGGTAGAGCAACTCACAACGAAACTGAGCAACCATCTGTGCCTGTGAGCTTTGAAGCATAAATTGTTGAGAATCAACCCACCCACTCACACAAGCACAACCTATACATAGCTATACTATGCAAAATTACACAATATATTCATCGGAGAGAAACTGTGGATTCGTAGAGCATGTTGTGCATCAGCCCTAGACATTTCCCAATTCCTGCGAGAACGAAATCATAATGTAAGACCCATGAATGAACAAAAGAGTTAATGGATTCAGCTGAAAACCATTTTTACAGTTACTTTTTACAGCCCTATACATCTGTACCAAAAAACATACAGGTACATTCACAGGAAGTGCCTATATTTCATTCAAACATAACTGCCAACAGTTATGTTTTTGTTTTGTTTTTAACATGAAAGAATAAAGCAAGAAAACAGTAAGAACGGCAATAATTTTTAGTGACCCGACAGACAGAAATATTACTTTTTATATTTTTGTTTTCTAGTGTCTCACAGCTGAGAAGCCATGCAAGTGCTTTTTTTAATGGGTGTGATGATTTTAGCGAAAGTGTGAGGACTGCCTCCATACAGTGTTAACAACACATTCTGTTCCTCCTACCAAATAAGCCCACAGGGTTCAAGTACAGTCTCTGAACAGACACACCAACATACACAATGCATCAAATCAGAAGCATGGGAGACAATCAGATTTATTTATATTGTTCACAAGGCTCATCTCAGCACTTGATATCAAGAGCCAGAATGAAATGTATAAAGCACTTTTTTTTTTTAAGTGGATGTGTTTGTTTTTACTGACAGCATGAGCTTAAGATGTAATCATGTGGAACTAGGATCATGTGTGAATGTTCTTGTTTCTCAATATTTCCATCCACGGTAGACCTCGAAAGTCTTACAAGTCTCTAGTAATTTTGCCTTCAGCACTGACTTAATTGTTTGTGGCATAGACTAATCCACAGATTCATCCATAGGTCCTGCTGGAAACTTTTGACATTGACATGAAAACATCACATATTTGCTCTAAATCTGTCTGCTGTGCACTCATGATGCAAATCTCCCATTCCTTTACATCCTGAAGGTGTACCACTGGATTTAATGCTATGTTCAAGAAGCGATTTGAGCTTATTTGAGACATAGCATGTTGTCCCCAAGAAATGGTTAAAAGTCAGAGGTCAAAAGGGACGGACATGGTCAGCAACAATACTCAGGTAGGCTGTCAAATTTAAACAATGCTCATCTGGTAATAAGGAGTCCAAAGTGTACCAAGAAAATATTCTCCACACCATTTTATCACCGCCGTGAGCATGAGAGATAAGGAATGCTCTTCTGAACACCTTGGTTGTAACAAATGGTCATTTGAGTTGCTGTTGACTTCCTACAGTCTTAAAGCAGTCTGCTCGTTCTCATGTGTCATCAACACGGCATTTTTGCCAAGAGAACTTCCATCACTGGATATTTTGTCTTTTTTGGACCATCTTCTGCAATCCTTCGAAATGTTTGTGTGGAAAATTCCCAGTAGATGAGCAGTTTCTGAAATTCTCAGAGCAGCCCATCTGGCACCAACAGCCATGCCCATTAAGTCATTTAAAGTAACTTAAATCACCTTTCTTCCCCATTCTGATGCTTTTTTTTTTTAAATTCGGGAGGTTGTCTTTGCCATAACTATAGAAAAGCACTGAGTTACTGCCATGTGATTTGCAGATAAGATATTTGTGTTAACAAATAGTTGAACCTAATACCTAATAAAGTAACCGTGAGAGAGCATGTGGATGTTTTCATGTCCTTTGAATGCATTTTTTTCTTCTTTTTTTTGTAGAGCTTGCGTATTTGAGTATTGATCATTTTCATCATTATTACCGGTAGTTAGTATAAGAGTTCAAGGGGATTTCTTCCATCTCTTTATTTTGTCCAAATCTAGATTTGCAACGAATAGAGAAATCAGCAAATTGTCACATCTGTAAAACTGGAACCTGTGATTTATCAGTTTTCAATTTTATACTTTATCAACTAATTTTGTGTAACACGCAGATCAGAAGCTAATGCTCTTTTCGTATCAATAGATGTCAAATTTCTCTTTGGAAAAAGTAAGCACATCTTAGCTTTTGAAGCCAGTGCAGCCCCATTCACCAGTCTGTGATATGGTCCTTTTGAAAGTGTTTGCTACTCTTCCTTCCAAAATGTTTTCAGTTCCGTTTAAGATGTTTGAGCGTTTGCTTGCATGCGCCGCTCCCTTTCAAATCTCCTGCATTTCAGCAGGATTCAGATCTTTGACTACCCATTCCATAACTCTTCATTTCTTCTTCTTGAGCCATCCCTGGGTGGATTTGCTAGTGGTGCTCAGGATCAAAGGTTTACTTACAGTTAAAGCACTTTTTTGATATGATGTGAAATTCATAGTTAAATCACATAATGTTTCCCAGTCCCCGAGTCAGCAAAGCAACTCCAAATACTAACATTTCGATCACAGTGCTTTGCCAAGAGATTCTTCTGTTGAAGAAGCAACTATGTCACATTTACAAAACAACACTGATCACTGATTCATCTGTACATAGCACATTCTTCTTCTAAATACTTTTTCCTATTTGTATAACCTCTTTATAATTAAAGATGTATCCAATTTGACATCATCAGTTATGACAACTGTCTATAGATGCCGAGAGATGACATTTTTGAGTTATGGCAGACTTTTTTTTATCAAAATGTATGCTCATGTATTTATTGGCACTGCCGGTCACGGACAAATTGTCAGTCATTTGAAACACTAGTAGATGTTATATTTCAAATAATCTCACTAGCTTCCACAGCCTTTTTTTTTCCCTGAAGGTCTCGTGGTGCAGCTTAGATCTTGGCAGATGACGTCACACACTTTAACAGAGTTAAATAAGACTCCCTAATCATTAGCACCTACACTGAATCCTGTGATTGTAACCTTTATTTATTTGAATAAAGTAGAATAAAGAATAATGTAGACTGCTCTTACTTTTCCATGAAAAACATCTGCTTTCTATTGAAATTCTGATTGATTCTGGGTCACCTTTTGTGGTAATGTTTTAAAATGTTTGTTTGCTCAGATGTGTCTGAAACGCCAACGGTCTTCTACGCAGGCTGTGTATCGATCTGTATGTGCATAGTACAATACACAGAATACTGTCACAATACAAACATGAAAGAAAATCAAATCAAATCTGCATCATAAACTGATCCTAGATGCTGTCAATTCTGATTTATAGAGTATAGCCAAACAGAGAAAGCCCTGCAAAATCCTGAGATAACTCTGGCAGACCAGACATAAAAAGCATTAACACTGACAGACACACACACACACATATACACACATATACACACTTGCGCCATGTGAAAACAAGAGCTATTTCTGACTCTGCTGTTCGGGGATTTCAGTTTATTTCCTGCTCTGTCAGACATGTTCTAAATGTTGGTGCGAGAGTAACGTCTTTGTTCTATAAGACCAGGGAGAACAAGTGACCACTTGATTACACAGCACAGCAAACACATAACACAAAGGTCAGGAGCACAAAGGAGTGGGTACACAACTGCTGAGTATTGTGCAGGACCCATTGGTGTTCTCATCTGCTCTTCTGAAACGATACACATCTATTACTGATTAGAAAAATTAAATTAAATAAAACAGGAATCAATTTTATTTTAGGTGATTCTGCTACTATAAGATATTTCGCATGGTCCCCCAGTAACCAAAGGAATTGAAGCAATTTAACATTGTCTTTGTCCTAATTTTCCACTGTAACCTTTAAGCAAAGCTGAAATATTTTGGCATTATTGCATGTAACCTTTTCATCTCGCCTACAGCGCTGTTCATCTTCTTCATGCTGGCCAGTTCTGCTGTTATGTATTACTGTTAGATCACTGACTGCCATCTCTCTCTCTCTCTCCCTCTCCCGCTGTCTCTCTCTCTTAACTCTCCATCTCTTTTGTCTTTCTCTATCTCAGTGCTGCAGTGTAGGCAGAGACTTGTCTCCTCTAATTACACTGAAAACGATGTGATCATTCAGTACAGAGAATCTCTAATGACATCTGGCAAAACAAAGAAAAAAGTTTTAAGGTGGTAAACTGAATCACACTGCCGCCTGGCTAAATGTCCACCGACTGTGAGGTTAACCGTGGGGAAACTGTAGCGTCACGATGTTTGTTTTCAAGCTGTTTTAACCGTTTCCACAATATCAAGTATCCAATCCTAACGCAGCTTGTACAAATGTTTCTGGTAGGGTAATGTTTTAAGTCCTATAGTTTGTATCAGGAATGCCTGGAAAAGACTTTGTGTTCAGACTATCCCTCGTGTTTCCAGTGAGACTTCATGTTGCTCTTACAGAATGGATCTCGTTCCCCTCGCTTTCAAATTTCCATCCAGCCTTTTCTGTGCTAAAGATCAATCACAACAATTATAAGGGTTGATATGATGACTAACATCTCCGCATGCCGTGGTCAGCTGACATTCTTCTGATCCTCGGTGTTATTCCACTACATCTGTGTTTTGTTTTGTTTTGTTTTGTTCTCTGATTAGTAGCTGAGCCGTCCAGTAACATCCCAGAGAATTGTGGCCTATGCCTTTAACAAACCCTGAAGAAAATTTCAACTGAACTGAGACGACGCAGACTATTTTGCATTTGTCTCTCAGTGCCAGACTGTCTTCAGGGCAGTTTATCGGAAGATGTTCTGGCTGTGGCTTCATATTACGGTCACTTTTTGTTTTCTGGTAAGTACTGGAAAAAATGTTGTGATTCACAATTAAGAGTAAAAGTTGCCCATTAAACTGTAAAGTTTTCCTTCTTATGTTATATGGTTTTATCAGGTTATTGGAGTGATGATGATTTCTTGTGGAGAGGGTATTTTACCACTCTGGTTGGTCAGTGTTAGGCTAGTTTTAACTAGTTTTTCACTATATAATCCTGGGCAATATAGTCTATGAAGAGCTCCGGAGCTAAACCTTACATATACTTTTCATTTGTTAGAAGCACAAATAAAATGTTATCCAAATTAGAAAATTATTAAGAAAAATAATAGGGGGGCACTCATTTACTGTTGCCTTTTATAATAAGCCGTGCATCAGCATACGTTTTTCTTTGTCTGGGTCAGAGCATGCAGTATATCAGCATGTTTGCAGTGCTGCCTTCAGTGCGTGTAAGCAAGCCACCTCGGTATCCTCCACCCATGACTGACGACTTCCATGCTTATTGGGGCTTTGTTGCCGTGGCAGCGTCTCATTATGTAAATGATGTCTTCCTGATGAAAAGGAGGCAGGCGCAGCCGTGATGCTCACTGCTCCAGACTGTGTAAAATTGGCTTCAGGGACCAGTGAAGGAGCATTGCTATATTTAGCAGTCATCTTAACAATGTCTTTCTTCTTTATTCTTTCTCACATCTTTGAAACAGAAGGCCCACTCGCATTTAACACTTGTGTCATCTTTTTCACACAGTGAGTACTAAAATATTACTCCAAACGCACATGAAGTCACATTACCAACATTTCAGCAGCGGCTGTGGCATTTGCGTCTTCACGGCTTAACATGTCGTATTTTTAATTATTGAAACTTCTTTCTGTTGAATAGTTTTCCTAATAGTTTTCCAGCCCAAGAAAAATGATCCTTTTAATGTTATAGCCAGTTTTTAAGCTAGACAAAACATGTGCTACTATTGAATTGAATGAATATTGAATGCCAGCAACATAATTTAATAAAGTAGGGTTAGGGATACGAAAAACTTGGACAAGCTTTCAATGTCAAAGGCTGACTCTTTGAGGAAAAATAAAAAAATCTTTAGGAAACTGTGTAAATAAATAAGTAAATCTTGTTATAGATTGAAAGTGCAAAGGATATGAAAATTTCATCATCTAGGTTTCATAATATGATTTAAAGATTTCAGAGAAATCTCTGTGCGCAAGGGATCAGGCAGAAAATCAAATACTGAATGTTTGTGATCTTCGAGCCCTTAAGCGGTACCACGTTAAAAACAGATGCGATCTTGTAGTAGAAAATACTGTATAAGCTCAGGAACACTTTAGATCATACTTCATCAGAAATCCTTTTATCTTACCCAATCTAACAATATATCAGATCAGTTAAGAATTACCCTTATGCTTCCAACACTGATATGTTTTTTCTCATAGTAAGTGAACTGCTAAGGTAGATCACCGATGCAAGCTGAAGTGTGGCCCCGCCTGTAACTTGCTTGTGAACCAGCTGCAGGACTGGAGGAGAGCAAGAAGCCGGTAATCCTTTTAACTATTCTCTGCACGTTTTGCAGAGGAGATGGTGGTCTGCTGCTTTGGAGTCTTCCGGTTGAATTCACTCTACAGAGACTACAGCCTTGTCCGGCATTAAGAGACTGTCAATCACTAATCT
Organism: Benitochromis conjunctus; assembly: GCA_015052645.1. Taxonomy (NCBI): domain Eukaryota; kingdom Metazoa; phylum Chordata; class Actinopteri; order Cichliformes; family Cichlidae; genus Benitochromis; species Benitochromis conjunctus. The sequence continues at coordinate 21,119 of VOQK01011442.1, read as the reverse complement.
GCATTCTGTTCAAACCTGAGGCAATCATTTGCCCTTACCATAAGCACTGCTGGCCAGTTAGATGCTCTTTCCCAGACCTGCTCAGCCTGTAGATTCTGTTTATTACCACTGGTTCATCCTTATCTTGTCCCTTTCCTACCTCGGCTTAATCCTCTTTATAATTATCATCAACTTTAATTAGTTAATGTCCAGAGCAACTATTAATCCTGAGCATCATTTCAAATACAGAAACCAAGACGAAACCTTTAAACGTGGCACGATGTTAAAGCGTTAAGAGTAACATATCAGTGCTGTCACTCTGAGCAGAAAATGTCCCCTTTTTAATATTTTTTTTCCACAATAATTTTATGTGACACTGTTCCCGTCCCACTAGGCTCTGTGGATGCCAAGGCACATGGCTTCTGTGGTAACCTTGGAATGCTGTAATTGCTTCTGTGACCTCTTTCTGCCCTCAAAACATCCAATAGCTCCCCATTCGTTGTTTGTTGTAGTATTTACAGTTAAAAAAAATATATTGATAAAATGTGCTTAATGTAATTAACGATGTCTATACTTAGAACCACAAATAGCTCAGCAAAAAAAGATCCACTTGGTTCTGTATGTTTGGGGATAATTGGAAAGAACATCTGTGGTTCAGCTTCTGCAAACCTGCACGTGTTGCATACCGTACACAAGGCTTGTGACGGCTTTCTAGACAAATGAGTCACTCCTGCCACATGCTCAGCTGAACAGATGAACTCTTTCCTTCATCTCAGCTGGGCTAACAGCACTGGATCTGCACTGAGTCAATTAACAATCAGAGCTGGATTTTCTCACACCTGGCAACGCTATTATATGAGGAGGACGTGATTCTGTTTGCTATTTGTCATCTCCAGATGATGAGCATAATAAAGAAACTATGCAATGCCATTTGAACGTGCTTTCATTAGAGCAGCAGCGGAAAGGAGACCAGAAAAGGATTTCATCTTCTGCTGATTTTATCTTTGTTAAATTTAGCAGATAATAGACCACTGGGAAAAATGTCAAGTCCTCCGCTTCCTCCCTCATTAAATCCCTGAGCCAACACGAAGATGGCTAACCTCAACTTGGCTTACTGACATTAGGAGTTATAGGAAAGGGTAAGTAGGTCCAATAATCTGTAGCTCACACCTGTTTAAAGTGGTTTATGTCATACTTTTTAAGTAAGCAAAACACAGCAATCCCAATCTGAAATATTTCTCTTCTTTCCTTGTTGAGAGAGATTTTTATTTTGTTATCAGCCAGTTTGACACACACGACCACAATTATGGGGGATTATCTTTAGATGGGATTAACTACTGTAGCGTAGAGTGCATTTCTGAAAGTAAAACTGCAGTAATCCAAAATCCACAGGTAGTGAATAATCCCATAGCTACTGTCAGCCTTTTAGGCCACACAATCATTTTGATGAAATGATTCAAGTGCACCAATAAGATTACTATCATGAACCACGTTTACCATTAGCAGGCCACAGTCAGATCTGAAGAGGGCTTTGGAGAAAAAAAAAACATGTTATTGTAGTGTTAAAATGCACTCGTTTTTGTGCTGAAGTCAAAAATGGAAAATGGAAGAAAAAAATGTAATTTGGATATTTTATATGTTCGCTTTGTGTGACAAGGACGTCACTAACTTCTTTTTATATGTTCCATTACATTTTCATCAAATGTGCTGGTACAATGGCACTACGGTAATAATTGAAATAAAAATTACCTTGGACAACCTTTAGATCAAGGATTCTCATACAAATTCTTATTCATCCCAGTTCCTGTACTAATTCATGCATAATCCAAGCTGGGCTGTGCACTGTATGTTGAGCCTTGTATTTTAGCCCATATATATTTCAGCCCATATATTTACATGATTTGGTTGTAAGCAAACTGTCTGAATGTGGAGCTCTGGACACATACTCAATCCTGATCCTGATTTTGGGGGACATTGTTAATCACAAGACCATGGTGGAGTGGCTTTTAACAAGAATTGGAAGTTAATCCAATGAACATAATATTCCAATTTTTTTATTTTTATTGTTAAATAAAAGCATGGCCCATTATTTTTGAGATTAGATTAACACATAATCGCATGCTTGCTAAACAGCTGTCAGAGCGACATGCTTTAACATTCATGGCCTTTTTTAAGTAATAAGGATTAAATGTCTTTAGCTCCTCTTAGTCACAATATTTATGGAGGAAGCCAAATGACATGTGTAAAATTAACAACCAGGTATTTTACAATATAAAACTGCAAAGATTAGTTGAAAAATGCAAAGTGCCGTATAAACTATAGGGGCACTTTAAAACCTTTCTATCGGGCATATGTTTCTACAGTCGCAAAATACTCGTGATCTTTTCTGAAAAGGTTCACAGCAATAGCCGGGCAGAACAGGAAGCAGTGTCATTCTCATTTGGGACCCTTTTTTCACTCATCGTTTAAGCACAAAAAACTATTTCAGGTACTATGTTCCAACCCATGAGTTTATTACATGAGCTTATTCACATGAGTTTATTCACGCGGCTGTTAGTGGTCACTTAACTTTAAAATGTAGTACTAGGTCAGCTTACACAGCTTACACAAATAACCTGCGGGTTTGTTTTCTGAGGGAGGACAGCCTCTCACAAAAGCCTCACCTCACAAGACATGCAGCTCTGTGGATTACCAGCAGCAAGCAGACTAATGCACCCGCAGTGAAGCATTTAGAGATTTTAGGGGCGGAACATTTCTGGCAGCAATGACGTAAAACATAGCATAGTTTCCATTTCAAAGTTGAGAAATTAATACGATTAAAATGTATTCATCCTGAACACGTACATTCAGATGCATTGCTGTACTGCTAAGTCAATACATAACCATTTCTAACAATGCAGCTGTCATGCTGAACCAGAACACACCTTTCATGTGGAAAAAAAAAAAAAAGTTATAATCCTAGAAACTTGAACAACTCACACACCAGACACCAATCACAGGGGACCCTGAGTCACTCAGAAACCCAAGCTTAGGAACTGAAGAGACAGGCCTTCAACGTTCTCAAACACCAATCAGCACAAAATTCAGCAATGGAAAGTGGCAGATCACTGATGCCACTCGGAGATCTGAGTGGCATTAGACTCCGCTCAGGAGGTGAGCCAGTTTCTTTGAGGCCATGTAGCCGGATCTGCGTCAGTACAAGCAAAGCATCTGACAGTGAAGAACCACCCACTTTCACACATTAACATGTGGTCACTAACTTCAAAGTTGGGACAAAGTATAACAAAGGAACGTAGTGCAGACTTAAGAACATTACCTGGTTGGATTGAAAAACAAAAAAGAAGAGACAATATATAATCTGTTCATTTATGTTACCATTCCTAAAAGATATCCTGACATACCGTGACAAGATTAGAATATCCAAACAGTTCAATATCAAGGGAATGTTAAGCTATTTAAACTTCCCAATTTTTGCATTTGGTTAACTTTTTGTGTTTCCCTGTGAAGCACTTTGTGATCTTTGTCATGAAAGGTGTTATATAAATAAAATGTTACTTACTTACTTACTTACAGTTTTAGTTGTACAGTCACTAAAAAGGACATAAACTGGGGGAAAACACTAATTTTGTGTTGATGCAGTATGCTGAAAAAATATTATGAATCTGAGCCAGACTAATGTGAGCACATCAGTCTTGAAACTTTGTTTGGAGTCATTTTTAACCCTGGCATGACTGTTGTATGACCCCTGCACTACATGTTGATCTCACACACATGCCAGTCCTGTCACTGCATGCTGTGTCTTATATTTGTTAAAACGTCCCGTGAGAGTTCACAACAGTACAGGTGCTGAAGGCATTTAATAGAGTCTTAATGATTAAAGTAGTGGATCCTCCCTTCACCACAGATTGTTCAAAGATTCTTGAAGAGCCTCATTAGATTAAAAGAAGTTAATGACACTGTAGACAGTATTTGGTTTTGCTGATGAGATCAGAGCATGTGTCAGTGTTGTGGAGGATAGAGCTGCCTGCACTGTGATTAATGAAGCAGCTCCAAAATCTTCTCTGCATATCTATTGATTCATTTCTGTGGCTGGCCTTGAGCTGAATGAATATGCCTGCAAATATGCAAGACTTATGTCTTCTTCTGCACTTAGTCCTGCAGTCTGAGGCAGACATGAATTGACTGGCTGACACTCGTAGCCCAAGAGGGGGGGTTTATCAATGCACTGCGCTAGGATCAAGTCTGAGGAAAGTAACAGAAGCACAAGGTTTTTCAGAAATATGGAGTTTTTAACTGATCAAAATGATAAATGAGCAAAATGATGATAAAAAGCAATCGGAAAAATGTACATTAAATTGGACCATGAAGTAAAACACATACAGTGGAAATGTTCGATAACTGGTGCAGAGTTAATCATTTCAACTGTTAATACATATGCACGACAGTTATCTGAGAGAGGCTTCAAGCCCCGGAAAGTTATAAAGCTGAGCGAGTGCATACGTCATACTTTGACACATCACTTCGTCCGCACAACTAAGCTTCACAAGGACAGGGGGAAACTAACACAACATGATTCACTGGTGTTGATACTGGTGCTCTGACACACAGAACCATGTTTCTTTCCTTCAGTCTCTGCATGTTTTCTGTTTTCACATGCTTTGCTAACAAAATAAATCCCTGAGGGAGTCGGAGGGAGAAAACAGTGCCCTGTCACAAAACATGAGTCACCAAGAGAACACCCTGTAACAAATAGAGACTTTCTTACTGAGTGACAGTTTGAATGGCATGTCTTTGCGATATGATTACTACTAGGACCACCGCAGAGAACATCACTTTACATTAATACTGTTCTGGTTGGAGGGAAATAAAAATTCACTTTTCTTTCCATTATTCCAGTTTATAATTTGCTTGTACTTTTCAGGATTTAAATCTGTCTGTAGATGCAAATATGAGAAGTTCATGCTCGACCCCTCTTTTTTTTTTAAATTTCCTAACCAAACAATGTTTTTGTAAAGATGTAAATATTCAGAGAACTACAACTGCAAAGTTGACACAATACTAAAATTAAATGAAAATATGGCATTGTAGGTAATTTAAGCAGCTTGGCAAGAGAGATTTTGTTTTTCAAAGTAAGAGAAAGCGGTGTTTCACTCTGCTCAGAAAAAGCAGAGCAGTGAGAAGCTTCTGCAGTCCAACAGCTTGCAGGGGGGGAAAGGAGCTGTGGAGATGGCAGGTGGTTCCGGCTTTAATGGACTGTTTCCCTGAAATAATTTGTGGGACAGGTGGTTGCCAACATTGGCAGGGTCACTGGTGATTTTCCCCATGCGTTTCTCGGCTCTTGTGCAATTCAAGTCTCTGATGGGGGGCAGCTGGTACCAAATGACCCTCTCAGCGATTCACAGTCCACTGTCCTCCCCCAACCCCTTCTATTTTTTCCTCTAATGCAAAAGCATGTGAGCTACACCACATTTGTGTGTTTTTTTTCTGTAAATTTATGAAAGGAGATAAGCCTTGGTCAACACTCATAGTTAAGTTGGAGATGTTTTACTCTCATCTGATAGTTTTGGCGATGGTGCTGCCAGAGAGCGCGTCATTGATTTCCAGTGGGAGACAAAAAAAAAAGCTCCCATGGAGGTTAATCTTGAAATCAATGTATTAAAGCATGTTTTACTCACCGCACTTTCAGCAAAAACCTGATAGCTTCTCTTACTGGTGTTTTATTTTAGATGCAGAAGTTAGTTGTCAAGCATCTTATACTATAAACATTAAACAGACATACTAGGAAGAGAGGCTATATAATGTGTTCAAAAGAATATCTGTTTTCCATCATATGTAAGTGTTAAAGCAGGTATAATGCAACAAACAAATGAATCATAGTGATTGAGCAGTAGAGTGCTTTAACAACAAATGCGCTATCACATCAAAATTTTCCTTCTCTGCCCTCCTCCAGGAAAGCAGCTTTGGATGAGGTATTCTCAGTAGCTCACTAGGCAGTAATACTTGGATTAAATGTTTAAAAAAAACTGTAGTAGTAGTCTGTAGTACCCTGATTAGGGTGCATCTGTACCACATATAGTAACACCAAAAGTCAGATAGCAGTGCTGCCAAAATAAGCCAATAAGTTTATTGATTTGTTGTAAGCACTTCAGGCAGAGTCAGAACATGATAGTAGGGAAATTGCATTTCTATACTGTAAGTAAACAGAAGCACTGTTATGGGCAGCTGCCAGGGTGTGAGTGTTGGTTATTTTATTCTTTCCTGGGAAAACAGACGTTTTACTGGTTACAATTAAGAGTAAATTTAAGCGGAAAATAATGTTCAGAAATTTACTACAAAAAGTGCTGTTCTCTATGGTGTTTTTTTTTTTTATCCTTTTTTTTTTTTTTCCAACCTTTTTTTTTTTTTTGTTATAG
>VOQK01011433.1:33135-48351 GCA_015052645.1 Benitochromis conjunctus | reverse complement strand
TCAATCAGCAGCGAAATCGCCCACCAAGGGTAAAGTTGTTTGATGGCAGTAATGATTTAGGATTAAATGCAATTCAATCTTGGTGCTTATTGCGTAATGTGCCTTTGATGTTTGGCAATTTAGTACAGGTGGGTGATAGCTACTGGCATCTTCTACTTCTGCTTCTACAAATTGTCTACATTGGGTTTTTTTTACCAGTGCTGTCAGAAAGAATGACCATCTACCTCAAACATTTAATTGTTGGTCATCATCAGCTCTTTAAGCAGTTATTTCCTACAGTCAGTCTCCTACCAAAGCATCACTTCATGATACATTACCCTCGGAGTATACGAAATATTGTCCCAATTCTGCACATGTGGTGCATGCGATATGAAGCCAAACATAACTTCTTTAAGAAACAATTAAAAAGCTTTAAAAACATTACAATGACACTGGCCAAGAAACACCAAAGTTGTGTGGCCATGTATTGGGAGTCCTTTAGCCTGGAAAGATTAGCTTTAGGACCAGGAAAGATGGTGACACTTGGAGAGCTGAAAGAAGGTCCAGAAATTGCTTTAAAAATTGGAGCTGTGTTGTCTACCAGCGTGTTTTCAGCTAAGTGGATAAAATATCATGGTACAGAGTACCGCCCTGACTTTATCATCTGTACAGAGGTAGTGTCTGAGATTCCGGTGTTTTGTAAGATCAAAAGTATTCTTGTGAAAGATGACATTGTATTGCTCTGCGGAAAACTGATGGAAACCCTGTGTTTTGATGACCATTATCATGCATTTAGGGTCAGACTGCATCCCAATATGGTGCTGAAGGTGTTGAACATAAATGAGCTGTGTTACTTTAAACCATTTGATCTTCAAATGAAGTATGGCACTTCAGATTCCTCCCTGTATGTTGTTCCATATTGCCATTTTATGCCGAACTAAATTCATTGTTTTAAAGTGTTTTATACACTACATGAGATGTTTTAATATTTTGAGCCTGACATGAAAATAAAGCTGTTAAATGTATTATCCACTTGTGGTTTTTGCTTACTTGTTTTATATGTAAAAGCATTGTTAAAAACCAGGTTTTCATGCTGCAAAACAAATTGAGTGTTAAGGTAACACTACAGGAAGAGTTTTAGTAACACTACTTGGTGTAAAATTAATTTCAAATTTTACTCTATGAGAGCTAATTTTTCACTAGAGATTAGTGTATGAATAGCACAGTATAGAGTAACATCAACTCTCATCAGAGTTATTTGAAGCCCCAGTGTTAATTTCAAATAACTCAATTCAGTGTTAAAAATCAGTGGGATTTTACTCAAATAGAGTTAATTTATCACCATGATAGTGTAAATAGTGTGACACTACTATTAGTGTTAAGTTGATTTAACACAATGCGGTGTTAGTCAGTGTTAAATTTTTACTCTATTTAGAGTTAATTTTACTCTAAAATTTTAACACAATAGAAAGAGTTGATTTAACACCAATTCCGAATGGGACCAAATAGACTCGTGAATAGTGTTAAATTTAACTCTTTAAGTGTTTTTTTAACACTGTGAATTTTACTGTGATAGGCCCAAGAAATTGATGTAGTGGGATGTTTTACACTGACATTGAAATACATATATTTTAGCTGTTTTCATTTTTAACTCTTCATTCCATGTACATTGGCATACTTATTTTGTATATTTTTTTCCTTTTGTCTATGGAACCACTGATGATTGTATTGATCTCTGTGTGAGCCATGAAAAAGAGATTTTTAATCTCATGATTCATAATATTCACGCTGCTTCATGGTCTCCAAAGTCTCTCTGTTCACTGTTGATACAAGTCCACGTGACGTCACAGATGTGCACTTGCAAGTGGTCACAATAAAATATTTATGGAGCAATCTACAGTAGAAGGAGAATACTTTAAAATCAGACAAAGTTCATTCAGTTACATGTTTTGATTTTTATAGATGCAGCAGAGCTTTTTGATCGATCTCGGCATAAAAATGTCATTTTTTAATTAAAGCATCTTCAGCTTTTCGTTCTGATGTTAGGTGTTACATGACATGTACAAAAGTACTGGTCGACCTACACATTACACCCACGGGAGCTGCTCAGTAATGGAAATCCATGCAACGAAGCTCCCGGTGCACAACTTTTGTGCTGATGTTAATGTGAGAGGACTTGCTGAGTTGATGTGGTTCAAAATCACCCCCATTTTCCAGTAATATCACTTACTGTTGATCTATATCTATAGCAAGAACTTTCACAGACTGACGTATTGCAACACTGACATCTTATTACAGGTTTCTTCCTGCTGAAAGGGAGTTTCTCCTTCCTACTGTCACCAAGTTCTTGCTCATAGGGGGTCATGTGATTGTTGGATTTTCTCTAATATTTCAGGGTCTTCGTAGTACATTAGAGTTTAGAGTGCGTTGATGCGACAGTTGTTGTGATTTTGTGCTATATAAAATAAACTGAACTGAACTGAACGCGTAGTGCAGTGACGCATTAGTGAGAAAATGCCTGGGAAGCACAAGTCTTTATTAACTTCTAAAGACTTAACCTCATCTTCATTTCCTCCACTTTTTCATGTAGGCTGATGTAGGACTTTTAAAAAAAGATTTCAGATTAGCGACATCAACTCACTTCACGCCCAGGTGAGCAGGTGATTGTATCTGCACACCTCAACCCAGTGGACAGATTATAAAGCCGTAATGAACACTTTCAACACTTGCCCCTGACATTTCTCTAACTTCTGTTCAGTGACCCTTACTTTCTCCTGGGCGTATTCCCTTTATTGCTCTGTCAGCTCTGGGAAACAGGAGAAGCAAAGGGAAGGTAGAAAAATGGGTGTAGGTTAAAAGTGAAAAAATGAATGCAAGAGAGTGAAACTATGGATATCAATGAGAGTTAACACTAGGGCAGAAAGAAAAAGGAAAGCGTTAGTGACCACAAGGGACCTGCTGAAATGAACTTGCTTTGTCACTGTCCTGCGCACACAAAGACACACAAACACATGAAACTCGCCCTGCCGTGTGTATTACTCTAATATATGTACATAATCCAAGCTGTCAGATATATAGTTTACACATATATGGATCATACACAACACAAATCCTGCACCAGTGGTTTTCCACTGGCTATGGTGTGTGTGTGTCAATGAGTGGGTGGCATCTGTCAGGGTGGATACTAAAGCCCTTCCTTTGGCCAATGATAAAAGCTCTGCCTTAGTGTGTGTCTATGTGTGTGCATGTGTGCATCTGTGTGTGTGTGTGTTTGTGTGTCTGTGTGTGTGTGTGAGACCACCCAGATGTTTGGACATTAGTTGACTGCTGGTATCTGCAGCTCAAATGAGCCTTAGGGCTTAGTTCATTAAAGACCAGCTTTAAACTTACAGACACACACACACACACAAATATGCACACGGCTTTTGATGTTCTCTCGAAGCAGCTGAGTTGGTAAGTTTCTTCTAAAACTCTGTGGACTGTCATGTAACTGAATCAGCGCTTGAGTCACTGACATTACTGCAACAAGCTCAAGTGATATCAGCTCAGAGAGGGACAAACTGTTCAGTAGGAGAAGGAGAGGGGAGGGGAAGGAGAAAGAATAGAGAGAAAGAATGAAATAGGAACGGTGCAGAGAGGTAATGCGATAAGTGAGGTGGGGGGGCAGCTTAATGTGGGGATGTGCTAAGGAGAAGATAAAATAAAGGGGAGCAGAAAAGAGAAAAAGAAATGTCGAGTCGCCCGTCACACGATGATGGCTGTGACATCAGAAAGAAAAACAAAAATAAACCAGTGAAGCAGTTCATGGGAGAAGCCAGCAGGAGATTCTGTCTGCACCTTTTTTACACCAGAAAGCACGTCTTTAGGGAAACAGGGGAAACTGTGGGACATTAGCGTGAATCTTTTCACGTTGTGAAAGTCCTCTTTGTCTGCTGACTCTATGTGGAACTTGATGTGTGAGCAGCCATTGTCCTTTTACACTTTCCTCAGACCAGTGTCATGGTACTGGGTGTTTGGCCCAGTCTTCCTATGTTTCTGGACTTAATAGTGTTTCTTGGGATATTCTATATGATTTCTAGTTTCATGGTTATATTTACGTCACGTATTAAATATGCTTTGGTTTGCCTTCAGTTTTTATCCTAGAGTTTTTCCTCCCTCAGTCTTCGCCTGTGTTAAGTCAGCCTTGTCTTCGTGTTTGTTTATCTCTTGTCTTCAGAGATGAGCAGTAACACATTAAAAGTAACGCATTACTCTAATCTGATTACTTTTTTCAAGTAAGGAGAAGAGATGGACCGATCCGATCGGTATCGGTCCGATCCTGACCTAAATTACTGGATCAGATATGAGGGAGAAATAAAAAATGTAATCCGATCCTTTAAATATCACAAAAGTACCTCACAAAGCTTACGGCATGGCGTAATACAAGTCATGACCTTAGCACGTCGGAGCAGTATGCGTCACGCGATAGAGCGGCTGTGGTGTGCGAGAGCTGTCGGCGGTCTGGAGTTACTTCACACTCAAAGCATTTGGAGCCTCGTTACGTGCTGCCAAACCGGCATGGCAATCACGCCTCTCCAGCTGAAATCTGTGTAGGGTCCTGTGTGTGGTTGCTGTTGGTGATGTGTGCGGCTGGCAGTCGGAGAGCTGCGGCCGTCCGTGTGTGTTTAACAGCATGCAAACATCCCTGGGTCTGTCGTGCCACCCCACTCCTGGGTTTCAGCACCACCGAACATAACCACGACAAACCCAGTGATGTTTGCATGCTTTTCAGCCTTGACTTTTTCATCTCTGAATGTTGGTAAAGCATTCCCACGTTAAGCTTAACAACCGATATATGGAGCTTGGACGACCTCCACCAGCCTCCGTGTTTGGTGTTCCTTTTCTGTCTCCTCACTTGTCCCCACATCTGTTTCTGTTCCCAGTGTCAAGTACGTGTGTCTTAGTTCTAGTCACCATGGTTATCTTACTTCCTGTCTTATTTTGATAGTCTGTTGCCCATTGTACACTGTGTTCATTTTGCTTCCCCTGTCTTGTCAGTCAGATTAGTTTCAGCTGTGTTCCCACCTGTGGTCTGTTCCTTCGTTATCCTCTGTGTATTTAGGTCCTCAGAGTCCCTCTGCTCGTTGTCATGTCGTCAGTTCATGCTGTGTGGTTTTGTGTTTTCTGCAAGTTTTGTGTTTTCTAGTTTCCGGTTCCAGTTCTGGTTCCTAGTACCTAATTTCTTCCTGGTTAGTGTTTTGTTTTTTGTATTTCCTTTAACCCTTTAAGGATGGCAATAAAGCTGCTTTTTACTTAATTCTCTCTGTCTCTGAGTGCTGCACCTGGGTCCTGCCTAACCTGTCACATAGCCATTTATGACAACCAGAAAAGGAGTTGGCAGCGAGACGTACAAATTAGGAACTGCAAACTATACAGCTGGTAGAAACAAAAAAGAAATTTATAAGTAATACATTGTTAGCCAGCAGAACTTTTTGGTGCAATATCTGTTTGGATTCTCACCCACAGTTTGGTGCATTGGACATATCCCTACAGTGACTGCAATGCTGATACTATTGCTGCCCACTTAAACCTCTACAGGCTCGGTAGTAAGAAGTTGAGAGCATGTATTTCTATTGTGCACACACAGATGTGCTGATACTAACTTATATCCATTATTTTTGAGGCGATACAGGCACATTATCTTTGTCCTTTAACTAAAACCACACACTATGGGGGAAAAAAAAAAAAAGATGATTCATCAGAACTCCCTAAACAGACTGCTGTCTTCAGGTAATACCCAGTGCGCTATTTCTCTCACAAATGAGACCTGACAGCATAATTCTGTACAATTTAGTATCTTGGCTGGGAAGGGAGAGAATAGCAGGAGGGATGGGGGGGTGAGAGAGAACGAAAGAGAGCGAGAAAGAGAGAGTGTGTCCTGTTGGCCCATCCTTTTGGCTGTTTTCCCAGTCAAACGAGTGTGAGAGAGAGAGAGTGCGTAAAGGCAGCCAGGGCCTTCAGAGAGCCAAGCACTGTTTAAATGATGTTATCACAATACATTTGTTTCCACTCCATCTGTTTCACTTATGCATTCGCTCACTCACGCTCCTCATCCCTCACACTGTTTTATTATTATTTTTCTCTGGCTGCATGTAACAATTAATATAACGTTATTATACAGATATATATCTGCTTATTTTGTCTATATATATATATATATATATATATATATATATAAACCCTTAATCAGCTGAGTAATGACCAAAAGAAAGTGTTTTACACATTACTTCCTGTAGAAAGTAATCTGTTACACTAGTTGTCACATTAATGTTACCTTACCACGAAGGTGACAGTAAAGTTATGGTGTCAGCCTTTTTGCTTCATACTGCATATGATGCTTCTGTACAAGACCTTCATGTCTGCTTGTGCTTCTAGCTGAAAACAAGGATTTGGCTGCTTGGTTGCATTTGGCAGACACTCTGCTTGAGCCTCACTTTGGGTCTGAAGGATAGATAGTGACAGCAATGAAGAGTTGTGTCTGGCCTTGAGACAGTTTGCACTTTACTGAACAATGTGAGAAGCCCCACTCTTTCAAACCTGTTTGCCCTTTTCCCCCATCCCCGACAAAAACAGGGATCAGGCGACAACAAAACATTGTTTTGTATTTTTCTTCTTTCTTTTTTTTAATCAGCCAACGTGGACATACTGGAAAATTATGTAACACAAATAAGTATAATTGTTTGATTAAGAAACAGTCAGTCAGAACTGAGGAAGCCTCCTGGATGAGATTTAGTCCAAGTACCGTCCTCTTAAGTACTCAGGATTACCATGATATGTATTACTGTCAGTGCATCCAGGTGTATTGTCATCATCCAAATTTTCGTACACAGTCTCATAGATAATTAGAGATCCTTTAAAGAAGCACAGCACATCAAAGATCAAGAAAAGTAATGTCGTGTGTTCCACATTAATATTTTATTAGGATTACTAGTCTTCATTACATATTTAATGCTACATATTTAAGTTACGTACAGGTGATGTACGTTGAACGTGACACATGAAACAACCGCAATCAGAGAAAGTAACATCGCATTCACAGGGAGATTATGAAATGAATACAATGTATAAGAAAAGCAAAAGAATTTGGATTTATTATAAAACATACAGGTGTTAATAATCACTGTATGTGTGATGATGTTCATTTAAAGTTTGGTTCAGATCAGCCCACCAACAAGCCCATCATATGCTATGATCATTAAAGAGAGAATATATGTTTTTTAAGTGAAAAAGAAGTTGAGAAGTAGTAGGAATTAGACGCCCTATCACCATGCTGGGTTAATTGTTACTTTCCTATCGCAGTGCAACCCAGTAAAGCCTCTAGATGTAGTCCGGCTGAGCCAATAGAATTCATATTGATCGCAGTGACTTTTTTATCTCTTTGCATTCACATCTGTTCTCCTGATGCACATAAGAAACCCAGAGTGCAAATGAGTTCAGGTAGTCAATAGGCCTGGTGTTATTCTTCAAGGCCCACCAACATAGTACAATGCAAATGAAATCCAAAGCAGCCTAAGAAGGGGAGAAGATGTGTAACTCCTACAAAGCACATGATCTCTCTTCTCTCTTTCTCTCCCTCTGGATGCTTTGCTGTCACTATGTTTCCGTCCTCTTTTCCCCTCTGTCTTTGAGTTAGAGTTACTTAAGCCAAAGAAGAGTCAAGCAGATGCAAGAGGGTGTGACAGAAAGAGGCAAAGTAAGAGTGAGACGGACCGACAGAGATCAGTCAAGGAGCTGCCAGCAAGTCAATCAGCAGACAGCAGAATCTGGTAGACTGGGACAGCGGGAACAATGCTGTGCTGTGTAATTTCCTTTGGTACCAGTCATGCCTCAGTAGGCAGATTGTGGTTAGACATGGCACCCAGGAGTTAAATTACCAAAGAGTGCATTTGTCAATTAGTGACTCTGAAACAAAATAAATAAAAAAAAAAACATAAATCTGTGGAAACTAAGAGAGATTTTTCCAATTAGATGGTTTTCTATATTTCATCTTCTCGCTCTTTCTCGGTGCCTGTGCATTGAAGTAAAAGCACATATGAGCAGGTACGAGTTTATGCCTTCGAGTTACTCCACATCTATTCCTCTGTCCTTGTGTTAAAGTGTGTGCGCGCACGTGTGAGGGTAATGTGTGTGTGTGTGTGTGCATGTGAGATTGTACATGTGTGGCTGTGTGTTTTGGTGTATGCCGTTTGCTTGCCCATACCTGAGCTCGCCAACATGCAGAGAGAGATGCGATCCCACAGGGTGCAGTCACTGCCAGAGCCGATTAATATCACCGGAACCAGCTGAGCTGCAATGTCTGACCTTGGTTATGTTTTAGCTAACCTGTGAACTAATGTAATATAATGTAGCCTGCTTTACAGTGCTAGATATTCTGCAGCATGGCTTAAAGTTATGGAATGTAAATAATTTGACAACCACTTTTGAAATGTAGTCCTTAAATGCCCGTGCAGCCCTTATATAAGTGGACATCTTGCACTACAGTAGGAAATAGCCACATGCGAATTTTCCAGATACTGTATATGCAATATATGCCTGTATGCGATGCACATATACAGACTGTATCTCAACTTCCCTCATAAAGTCTGACATTGCCTTGAGGGAGTAGTTAGCCCCAGTACAGCCAGAGAAGGTTTAAAGTGCCCGAGAGAGGAAAAGAGAGAGGGACAGAAGAATAGATAATGCAATACCATGACTGAAATTGCTTCTATTAAACAAATGGAATGATGAAAGAAGACGAGGACATTCTTTTGTTCTTTCATTTTTGTGTCACCACTTCGATGGGCTTTTTTTTCCTTTTTTTTTTGCAATTTTTGCCAGTTTTGAAGTTCGAATATGAGATAAAAGAGGAACCCAGTTATTTCCACTAAAATGGTTAGTGAAGAGGGCGCTCATTTTTGCACATCTTTCTGTCGCTTTGCACAATTCCTTAACTTATTTTATCTTTCTCGAGTCAGACAGGGTATTAGAGACACGGGTGGAATCATCATCCCAGACGTGTCATTTTGTTTAGCCATTTAATGATTAATACAGATGTAGGCTTAGTTTTGTTGTTTTAAAAACTTTTACACACATACATCAGCTTTTTCAGAATGTGGCAGCTGCATCCTCGCACTAGGGAGCCGCCTGGTACAAATGCACTCTTGTAGCGATAACTACTGAATAGCACCGCTGGAGCCTTTTGAGGTTTACATGTCTTGGACAAGGGCACCTTGATGGCTGAGAAGCAGGTGAGCGTCTTGCATTCCCTGCCGGCTTTAAACACTTGCTCAAACACTGTCAGTGAAAAGATACTGTTATCGCATCATTGCGTAATGTTCAGTCTTTATGTTTGCTAAATAAATTCATCATTGAGTGCCCTACCCTACTTTTTTTCTTTTTGCTTGAAAGCTGTGCTCACATCGTGCCCTTCACGAGAAGGCTGATTATCAGGACCATTAACATGAGGCAATGGCAATTCGCCTCTTGATGGTGATAAAATGAGAATAAGGGTCAGTGTGGCAGAGGAACCTGGCTATATCACAAATGGTGGTTAGAAGAATTAAAGGCAACTTACAGTAGAGTAAATAATGCCATGGCTAAACAATGCAAACTTAGGGTTTTATAGTCTTATAAATCTAATACGTCATGCAGTGTCACAATGTATAGTGTGTTTTGTTAGCCTTGCCAACCATTGAGGCTAACAGCCTGACTCCTCATGCTTCATCTGCTTCTTCAATGCCCTTTCTGGTCTAAACCAAGCATGAGTAAGTAGAAGTGCAGAGAGGATGTGAGGACAAATTACTAGCTTCCTGTTGCTTTTATATGTATATACGTGTGTGTGTGCATATGTTGGAACGTGTGTTACTGCTAAAGTAAAGGAAGGGATGTGACTGGAGACAGGTGCGTGTTTGAATAAAAGTGTAATTGCATGTGTTTTTTGTGGAGTCGTATGTGCAGTCAAGTGTGTGTGTGTGTGTGTGTGGTAAAAGTGTGTCTGCGTGTCAGGTGGTAATTAATAAAGACAGGAACATTGGCTTTACCACTGTGCTGACACTCACACACACTGGAAATAAAGACAGTCTTGTTCCAGTGAACTGCGCCGTGGCCAAAACTTTCTTTGTCAGTTAAAAAGTAAGCTAAGATCGTGTTTAGCCAATCAGGCTTTCTCTTAATTTCAGTGTCCCAGTTTTGTACAGCTGAAGGTAGCGATACAGAAGAGCGTGCTATGCATTATTGAGTCCCTCCTTTTACTTCATTTTAGTCTTGCAGCACTTGTGGATTAATATTGTAGTAGTCTGATATGCACAGAAAAAGAGTCAAACTGTAGTAGACAGAGAGAACAGGTTTCTTAGAGCTTTTGGAGTACTTTGTTCCCTTTGAACCCTTCACACAAAACATTAAAGTTCTCAACAAAGTTAACTTGCAAACAAATTGCACAGGCAGGTCAGGGCACTTAGCGAGACATAAAGAGTTCAGCGTGCCCTGCAAACTAACCACTGGACCTGCACTGTTAGCTTTAAAATCTACTGCAACACAAGCAATCAGAATTTACTGAACTGAACCAAGTGAGAAGAATATAATAGAAGTTTCTGCTTTATGGTGATACAGGTGAAGTGTGTCTGTGTACGCCGCTGCGACTGCTTTCAGCAGTCTAAACGTCCTTGAAAGAAGATGAAGAAATTTCAAGAAGTAAAAAAAATTAACATCAAAAGGCAAGTTTAAGCTTTAAGCTTTAAGAACATAGATTAGTTGCTACTTACAGGGATTAAAAGGTGTGTTTGTACAAAATAATTAAATTAACAGAAAGAATTATTTAGTATAACAATAAAGTCTACACAATTGCGTTCAGTTTATAGAGGTAGCCTTGGATGTGTGTAATTGTGCCTTCAGGTTTAAAACAGGCAGGAAAAACCTATAGAAAGATTCTGTGTTCCTCATCAGCCATGCAGCAAACACTTTATAAAGCAAATGCAGTACAACAGGCAGGGTCACAAGTAAGTGCTTCCATAAGTTTAGAGAAAGAATAGGAGGCATGACAAGCAGCACAAGGTCAAAGAAAACAAGGACGGGGAAAATGGAAATCATGTGCCACGTGTTTGTGTCCATCTCTGTGTGTGTGTGTATTTGTGCCTTTTCCTACTCTGTCGAGCTCAATTTAGTGTTTAATGGTCGATTTGAATTTGGCAAGAAGCAAGAGCACTCCATAGTGGCTATAGTCACCTTTAATGATGATTAAGCACAGTATCTAACAAAGTCTGCAAAACTGATGTACAGTGCACAAATTCAACGCAGTCCTAAGCACAAGGGTCACTGTAGGCATTTCTTAAAAATATATATATATATATATAGATGAACATGGTACCATTGTGTTGGACTGAGAAACTTTCAACCGTGTGTATTCAGTCAGTCAGTCAGCCCTGTATTCAGTAACAGCTGTAGTGTTTGGGGCTCGTGCAGACACTGTATAAGGAGCACGAGCTGTTGCCTAAAATTTAGGCAACAGTTGCATTTCTTTATTTTGGCATCGGCTCGGGTTCACAGTAGCTTGCATTGGTTTACAACAAGTAATCAGTAAAATCCACACAGCTTTCCTGTGCGAGACTCTACAACAGAATGCAGTATTCACAAGTGTTATCTTAGCCTAGAGGAAACATGAATATAAGATTGTAGAGCCTCTTCTTCTCAAATCCCTCATTACTGCGCGTGTACGAGGAATACAACCGGCTGTTAAAACTCTATTTTAGGTAAATTATTCACGTTTGGCTTCAAAATGTGGTTTTGACAAAGCGTGTTTGCACATCGCTAACATTTCTCATGCCAGTAAGAAGACTGCCAGGGAGTATGAATAAATTCCTCCAACATCACCGGACACAGTTTGCATTATTAAACTCACCAGCAATCTGTATAACTTGGGCAGACTGTAGACTGGTATCCCAGCAACAGTGGTTGAAGCGCCAACGTCATCCCCCCTGTCAAAACTGGTCCCAGCGTGACATCAGAAACAAACCATAGATGGGTGCTAAGGTTGTTTCGATTTAGAAAAGACACCACTTCAAACTGTCTCTGACAAAGTGAGAAATATAGATCACCTTGTTGGAAAGAGGGAATTACATGCAAATGCATGTCTTTGTATTATTTATTTATTTATTTTTTTACCAGCGGAAACTCTTATTTTTAGTACATTGTTGTGAACGGATGGCCCCAAAACGCCTTCACATAAACAGACTTATGGTCTCAGAATCTCATTTTTCCCTGTTTGTTTTTTTAATAAACGTTATTTTACATTCATGTACATGTGTAAGAGCTTGAGTTTGAGTCACCATTAAGTTGTTGCTTTCTTTGTAGTTTTTTTGTTTATGTTGTTTTATTAAAATCGATTAAGAGACAGGCGACATTTGAGAAGTACTTTGAACCAATGTTGTGGTAAAGTCTATCGAACAATTTTTTCACCATCTTGAGAAAAAACCCACCAGCCGACAGTTACTCAACTTTAAAGTAGTTTAGTTTTAGTTTAGTTTTATTCTGTGTATAGTATTAAAACAAATGTCATGGTCGTTGATCCAGTATTTTGATTTTGGTTCTGGAGTTGTTTTGTTTTTTGGAAATTACAAAATGGCTTTAGTGTTTTAGTTTCTGTGTATTTTATTCTCTTGTGCTTCTGAGTTTGGTTACAGTGCTCTCTCTATCGCTCTCTCTCTCCCTTTGTCCCTCACTCGCTTGGCTCAGTCATGTCTCTATGTTTGTTTGCCCTTTCCTTCTTTCTAGTTGTCTTGAGTCTGGGTCTCCATCTCTGTGTTTATGTTTCCTGTTT
Source organism: Benitochromis conjunctus (assembly GCA_015052645.1). NCBI lineage: Eukaryota > Metazoa > Chordata > Actinopteri > Cichliformes > Cichlidae > Benitochromis > Benitochromis conjunctus. Next base: position 35,543 of record VOQK01011433.1, on the reverse strand, counting down.
TATTTTGATAGTTCCTTATGTGTTATGTTCTGCTTCACTTCCTTAGTTCGTTAGTGGATTCTGTTTAGTTGTTCCCCAGGTGCTTCCACTTAATCCCTACCCGCCTTGTCTCTTTAGGTCTTCAGTTTTCATTTGTTCTTTGTCATGTTGTCGTTTTGTCTTCCCTCCTGTGTGTGCGATGGTTTCCCAGTGTAGCGAATCCTTAGTATATGCCTAGTTTAAGTCCTTGTATTTTCAAAGTTCAGCATTGAAGCTGTATCTGGAGTTAAAAATGTCTAATTTGCTGAAGGTTTTAAAAGAATATTCTGCAAAGACATTTTTGAGGGATAGCGTGAATGATGTTGCACGTGTTGTTTTTCTTTTTCACCAATTCGACTTTAACCACTTCAGTTTAGTTCATGGTCTGTGGACTTCTAATATCTAATGTGATAACTGAATAAAAATACACTAACAAAGACTAGAAAAAGAATCTTGCAAAGTCACAATGCTACTCACTATCATTAAAAAAATGTACAAGTTGTGTCCTGTTGTCTTATGGGTGTACCGTAAACAAAGAGGCAGGGAAACATTCACCTTAGTGTTGAGAAATTAACATCACAAATAGACGGATCCCAGTGTTGATGATGTCTGTCTCGCTTTGTCTCACTCCCACCTACTCCTGCTCTGTGTCACCTCAATCATCAACCGTGCTGCTCTCAGATTGTTTGCTCTCCTTTCATGAAGCACCTGTGAAGCTCGGGGATCCGGTCGCCATGCCTGCAATTAGAGGCGTATATTCAGGGAGCCTAACCAATCACGAGGAAATCGATTTCAAGAACGAAAAGACAGAAAGTTCAGCCCATGCCCCTGTGGTTTAAAGAGCAAGCAATTAACTTTGGTGTAATAATGAGAGGGATTGTTCACGCTGTACGCCATACAGTGTTTCTTGTGTCGATACATTCATTTTCCATTGTTTAGTCAACATTTCCTGCCTGAAAAGGATGATGCGAACATATTTTATTTTTATTTTTCGTCACCTTTGGGGGTTGCTACTCATTGAAAACAAAATATAGACTTCATCCTCAGAGATGTAAGTGAAATTATCTTAAATAAAAAACTCCAAATATACACTACAGGAATAGAAAATGTAAATAAATGGGTAACAATTCAGTTCACACTGGATTTGTCATTTCAACACTTGCCAAGGCTGAGCCACTCTTTCTTGCTTCCTTCTCTTACTGAGCCCTCTGTGCTTTTTTTTTCTCTCCTTCTGTTTATAACAAGGGATCATGTCAGCCCATTAGACCCCTGTTGAAATATGGATGAAGAGATGAGAGAGATGAGGGCTTAGAGTTCCTTTCTCAGCCCGATCCTCTTCATCCCCATCTTCTCCTTCTGATCTTTGTTATCCTCACTTCCCTCTGTCAGTTCAGAGAGTGATGAGTGTGTTGTTTGTCTGCGATTCAGAGGAAAACCTTCACAAAACATATTCTCCCAAGGAACTGGCTTGTTCATTTCACAACGTTGTGTATTTCTTGCTGACAATATGTTTAAAACATAACATTTTTTCTTTTCTTTTATCAGGTAGCAGTGCTATTCTAGCTAAGGTTATTGAGTTACAATGTGCTGGTTCTGGTCAGGTGGGTCCATCTTATATTAAATTGACCATTTGCTTCAGGCGGTCTCTGAAAACAACACAGAACATTAAAAATAATCACAGTTTCTAAATCTTAGAGCAGAGATTATGAGACCATATGGACAGATTTACACGGTGGCTCTTGTCACATTACATGGCCCCAGAGGAGAGCTGTATGCTACGAGCTTCCCAGAAAGACTCCCTCAGAGTTATTGTTAAGCTCACGCTGCGCTTTTCTGTTTGTCTCTTGTTGCAAAAAGGACGAGTGCGTAATGGAAGGCCTCAGCCTTGCAATACAGATTGTTACACAGATGACAATCACACATGGGGCGTAACAAATTTAATAGACCACCTGTCATGAAACCAAGAGAAAAAGATTTATTTGCGCAATCAAAAAAACGTATTTAAAACCAAATAATATCTAAATCTATTGACAATAAAACTATAAAGGAAGTCACATTTTTATACCCCAATATGAGTGTGCACACTGGACGGCTCTGAGAAGTCAGAAATTAATCAAGCATAACATTCAGTCACTAAAACTTTTTTTTGTATTATCCTGTAAGTAATGCAAGGAATTCAAGTGAACTGTAATTTGGTGTTTTTATTATTATTATTATTATTATTATTATTATTATTATTATTATTGTTTTCTGTTGTTTTGTAAAACAGTAAATTTGGAAAGTTAAAATAATTATTTTAATTATTTGCTGAAAATTCACATACTGGTACTATTAACGACTTTGATAATTACTGATATTGCAAATTTAGAACAGCCGTGGAATAAACCTTA